>WUQG02424181.1:0-14907 GCA_011317285.2 Androctonus mauritanicus | reverse complement strand
ACTAATTTCATGCAGCCATTTCTCGCATTTAATGCATTCAATCCAATCACATTTTGGTCCCTTCTTATCACAATAATACCCTTACACTCAACACAAAAATCCTGATATTCAACATCGTCGCCGTCACTACTTGAATTGAAAAGGATGATAACGAACTCACTTTTCTTTTCTCAAAACTCAATCTTCCCCTAATCACAAAGCTCTCATCTTCTTCCCACTCTTGTCTTCCCCCGAATTACCTTAAATTAAAATAAACCTATAAAAATTTAAAAAATAATATAATTAATGGATTGGAACTGTGTAAAAGGAAGCTGAAAAGTCACTCAAAGAATTGGAAAAATTTCCAAAATAATATTTTTTGCTGTTACGAGAGCAATCACATTTTTATTATTATAATTAAAAAAATAGTTCAGAAATCGTTTTTTATTATTAAAATAAATTTATCTATGAATATTTGTTTCTAAAAATTATTCCGCAAAATAAAAAACAATATTTAGTTTATCTATAAAACAAAATTATTGTGATTGGGGAAGATTGAGTTAATTTGTTTAATTTGTTAATTTAATTAAATATATTGAATATTTTACTTTATCAATTAAAGTTTACTTCTAATTTTGTACGATTAAAAAATTTTCAGCTATAATAATTTTTGCACATATCCATTATATAATCTAATTTATAATATTTTAAAATAGTAATTATACGGTAGACAGTGCAAAGAAATGTTATAAAGTCTCAAAATGATATCCAGTTTTAAATGTTTTATGTTTAATAACTATTAATGATAACAGGGGAAAAAATGACATCAATATTATATAAAGAAAATAAAAAAGTAGGTCTAATCTTATTGTAGAAATTTTTTTTGCGGTTAGTTGAAACTAACTTGCAACATTCTTTACTAAAACTCGTGTATCGCCATTATCATAGATCCCCACAGATATACGATTGAAAGAATAGGACAAATTACTGATATCACAACTTACGTTCTGCTTTTTTTTGCAAGAACGTAATTTATTATCTGAGATTAAAGTTACGAATAATGCAATATTTATTTTTAAAGTTTTAAGTACATTCCATATAAATCATTATTCTATTAAACAGTTTATTTCTTGGCATGTATATGGTAAATTCTGTACTTCGAATTATCCCATATGTAATTTTTAATTTTGATTATTCTTTCTTCAGTTTGACTATTGGTGTATATTAAAGTAACTGGGGAAGACAAGAGTGGGAGAGAAAATGAGAGTGGATATAATATGAAATATTCACAACAGCAGCCTTCACACTGGATGTCTTCACGCTAGACTGCAGAAGTCCTACTTTCTGTCGGCGTGTGAACGAAATATCACAAAACTCTCATCTTCCTCCCACTTTTGTCTTCCCCCGAGTTACCTTAAAAGTTTATTAATTAAATAATCGATAAATAAAATAAATTTTATCATTTTTTTTCTTATTAATTAAAATTCTTTATTAATAATAATAACTCAAATTTTCAAATTAATAAATAATTTTTATATCAGAAAATTAATGTAGATACTAATTTAATTTTAAATAAATAAATTTATGTTAATAATCTGTAATAAAAGATTTAGTTTGATAAAAAATTTAATTATTCCCTAGACTCTTTCTTAAAATTATTTAAAAGCTACTTTACTTTTTTATGACAGAAGAATATTCTATCAGATTTATCGTCATCTTTGAGTACTTCAAATACAAACTCCACTGTTGGTTTCTCTCTTAGTTTTAGTTGCGCTCCTGTTTATTATTTATTATAATTAATAATGATTAAATAAGAATAAAAATTTTATTTTAACTAGGAAAGAAATTTCGCGCTAATGGCAAGCATTTTAATAGAAGAAAAAAAAAGAAAACATAAAAATCAGATATTAATTTCCTCGTAAATTTTTTATTGAATCTAATTAATTTAATTATGAAACAAACAGTAAATAAATAAAAACGAATAATAGTTTCTTTTATTGGTAAGAAAATTTTATTTTTATTAAGAAGTAACTTTTCAACTATAACAAAAACTTACAGTCTGCTCTGTTAAGTTGGGATTAAGTATATCAATATTTTGAATATACTTAATCCTCTGTTATAAGAATTAATTTCATCTTTCAAATAAAATCGTTCTCTCGTATAAATCTGTAAATAAAAAGAAAAAAAAAACAAAAGTAGAATTCACTTAAGACATAATTATCTTCATCTATACTCCGTCTAATGGTCACCGATTGGACAAAAATTAGTAAGTACTGCGCAGGCCACGCCCTTGTTTTCACACTGAAACGATACGTAGGCGTTGCCGCGGATACACAAAATAATTATCATTTATGGTTATTATAACTGAGTATTAAATACGAATGAAAACCGAAATCAGTGATTATATCTAAAAGAAAAAGATAAAAAATGGATTTCTTTTAACGAAACGAAAAAAAACCAGGCAAGAAACGTAAACTTTTCTTTAGTCTAGTTTTACATCACACGAAGAAGAGAATACATAAATAGTTGATAAGATTTCAGATGTTTAGATTTCGCCCAGTTGTGTGGAAAGCAGTCATTCTCTTGATGATGAACAGAGTTTATATACTCTTATTCTTACAATGCAGTAATATAAATTTTTTATTGAATTAATAATTAATATTTTTAAGAAAAAAAATCGTAAATTATTATTATTATTATTGATAATTATATACTAAACCAAGTTTTTAATAGAATAATGATGGAAATAAAATATATTCGTGTTAAATAATGCTAAATTTATGAATATATTATTCACGATATTGCGAGACATTTATAAGTGACTGAAAATAAAATAAATCTGACTTTATCGTAAAGAAATGTGAATAATCTCTATTTTAAATCGAGTTTAATTAAAGATGCAATAATTATCAAGCTATGAAAAATGGAATTTTATCATTGGTTCATTTATAGACAGGCAAAGATACCTTTAAGTATAATTGCTCCCTCTTCTGTTTAGATAAATGATAAATGTTTCTATGAGAATTACATATGCGTAATTCTGGTAATTGTTTTATCCATCAATTAGGTAAGAATAAATAACACATTTTTGTATAGATCAATCATGATTATTACTAATTTAAACTTATTGACTGATTTATTAGAATAACTAGTAATCTATCACGTGAAAAACTTTCTGTGTTTAATCGCTATGAAATATTCAAGTCCTATTTTTCATAGTAATGAAATATTCATTACTGTGAAAAATAGGATTTTCTACAACAACTATTTAATTATATCTCTAGTTACACTCGATTGAAGAGACTGGCTAAAGCTAATTTTAAAATAGAACTGATCTACAACTTCCTATGGTGTCTACAATCTCTACTTTCGACATTGTTTCTTTAATCTTTTAACTTTATTCTCGATGCTCTTATATTTTCAGCATTTCAGATTGCAATTAGTATATATTGGTTAATTTAGTAATTATAAAATCCATAATTTTCAATTCAGCATTATTAATTGTTAATTATACTTTCATGTATGAATAACTTATTGACAGGTATATGAAATGTCAATATTTATATACGAATTTCGTACAGTATGTTATCATTTGGCTATGGTTAAGATGGACTGATGTCTTTCTTTAATATATAAAATCCTAAAATATAATTTATAAAAATAATTTTTCATTTTATTACGTATTTTTCCTTTATTTTTAATACTGTAATCACTATATAAATATAAAATGTATAACTTGAATTTAATCGATCTTAATTGCTCATAAGTATATTTTCATCATAATTTATTTTAATGCAAAATATATATGTATTAAATTTAAACATAAATGTGTATATTAATGCAAATTCTTAAACTGATTGATATAAATGTCGTTGATAAAATACGATTCTGATTAATATTCTTGGATATTTTTACACGTTTAGTTAAATAATTTTCGTTAATTAAAGTCATAATTGGATTAGATAATTATAGGCTTATAATTTGGTGACGTAAATTAAGAATTTAATCAGCACAGAATTGATGCGTATTATTAAAAACGGTTAACAAACGAGATGTATTTAATAACTTGTTTACTTATCTCTTTTTTTCGCAGATGATGTGCTTGGTTAAGCAGATCGAAAAGTGATTATCTCAAACGTCACTTTGACGTAATAGAAAATTCTTCGTTAAAATTTTGCAAACTTTGCAGTTACTTGGCAGAATTCGGAAATGAATTGACCTAAAGTAAACCGAGCGGATCTAATGTATTTAGCATATTGGGAACACTGTAGCATTTTATAAAATTGGTTACAGTTCTCATCCGTGCAGATGCAAGCCAAAGAAGGGCTAAAGATGACACCAGTGACGAAGCAATATACGGTTGCATCACCTGTCCTGTGTCACTTCATGATGTGTCAGACTTCTTGGAATAATGTCACTTTAGTAACAAAAAAAAAATATATTGTATGATTTACATTTTATATATGTAATTAAAGGCTTTTCATTTATTTCGGTTGACATATTTATGTTCATTGCAAAATTTTAAAACTATAAATAAAATTATTTTATACTTTTCCAATTTTTTTTATTTTCAAAATGCCTTAAAATCAATTCTATCAAGAATTATTGTTATATTATTGTGTTATGTATAGATTCCTAAACTAGTGAATAAGAATAATATATGAATCGAGATCTAAAGTTTATTTTTTCTATTTTAATACTAATTTACAAGGTATATCTTCGTTTGTGTGTGTCCTTACGCATCCTTTTTTATCCGATCTTTCTATGTGGCCCTAAGGAATCAAAATTTTCCTTTCATTCTATAAATGTCACTAGATGGCGCTAAGCGTTAAAGCATGGTGTAACTAGTTTGCATTATTTCTACAACGTTTAGAAAATACTGTAATAAGATTATTATTATTTCTATACGTGTTGTTACAACAAGTAGCTTATAATATATTTATATTTGCAGGTAAACGTTATGTTTACAAAATTACACTTGCAAATTTTCAGCTGCTGCTAGCTTGAAACGTCATATGTGTATGTTTCTCTATCGACAGAGATGATTTTTAAATATACGATTAAAATAAATAACTGTACGATTGATAAAAGTATTACTGATCATAGAATTTAAGTGTATTATTATGGTTTATAAATGTCGTGGACTAAATTTGAAATTTTCTGACGGTTTTATCAATACCTGTTATCAAATGGTATAAATTACTATGCTCGATAATATTCGAGCCTTCCCATAATTTATATGTATGTAAATTGAATGCTTAACTATCTTTACTTATAACTTTAGAAAGGACTCCTGAGATTGGACAAAGTTCTGTTGTATGAGGTCCATTATTCAGGTCCAAAATCTTCTCTTGAGTGATCTTCACTTCGTCAGTCAATATTTTGGAATGTCGCTCTTTAACAATAATCATCCTAAAGAAAATCATAACTTAAGAGTGAAATATGGAATATTTCCTTGGCGGCCGCCACTTTCAGAGCTCATAACAGGCTGACTAACTGCCATTATGGAGTCAATCGGAAAGATGGAGTTCATGGCCGACTCTAGACCCCTTCTAAAAAACTGGAGGTGTGTAATCCGGAAGTGAACTCAGATCCTCCAAAGTAGTAAGCAACTGCTTTGCACGCGGCCATTTGACTTGTAAGAACGAATGATTTTGGATACTGTATATTATATTATTGGATATTGTTTTTTCTTAGAACAATTTTAAGTTTGGTCTCATTGTATTAATTTTGCTATATTTTAGGCAAAGTTTGAAATTCATCTTCATTATTTCATTTTGTTATAATCTATATAACCAATAAAGGTTTTTACTGAGAATTTAATTCTAGACGAAACACTGCATTTGATGCCATAGCATTTAAACCAATCCTAATGAAAATGAAAAATATTACTTCATCTTCTCCATTAATCTAGATATTTAGTGGTTATATAATTTTTCAATCTTGCTATAATGTATTAAAAATAAATATTTGAAAATCTAAAAATTTGAACTTTGTCTTCATCATCATCAAATCCTTTTCCCTTTAATAAATGGGTCGAGATGGGCTATTCTAGTCTTCCACTCTCTCCTATTCCTCGACAAATCCTCACTAATTCTCAACTCTTCTTTGGCCTGCCTCTACTTCCATTTTTTCTCAAGTTGATATTTCGGATTACTCTGACCACCAATGAGTCTTCATTACTCCTCACTACATGTCCTAACCAACGAAGCCTATTTTCTCGGAGCTTGCCCTGAATGTCCCTAACCTTTAAACTACCTCTAATATAATCATTCCTTTTCCTATCCGTTACAGTCACTCCACTCATAAATCTAAGCATCCTCGTCTCTGCCACCTGCATCTTCTTCACCTGTCTTCTTCATTCCCCAGAATTCAGATCCATATAGCATAGCTGGCATGATAACTGTTTGACAGAACCTACTCTTTAACCACAGAGGAACCTTTCGATCACCAATAAGGCCATTAGCACTTCTCCATTTCTGCCAACCTATCTAATCCTACTTGCAACATCAGAATCAATCTCTCCATCATCTTGTATAACAGAGCCTTATCTGAACTTTATAGTTTATAATCATATTTTTAATTTTCCAATTTTAAACAAAATCATTTTCTTTTTTTTTGTTAAAGAACTGTTGTTTTTAATATCTTTATCGATATAAAATGCAATAAAATTCTTCGTTAAGACAATTGAAATTTAACAGTTTACTAACATTTAGATGTTCTAACTTGAATCATTTTTAATATATTTTAAATGTTTAAATAATAAAAATTTCATATAATTTATACAATAGTAGTTAAACAATTAGTTAGTTAATTAATAGATGTTGAGTTACTCAATTAGTTTATAAACAACTGAGTAGTTTTAATGTTTTGATCCGATGATTATCATCATTTTTAATGCTTTTTAAATTGTAAACAAACATGGTTTATTTTTTGGCTATAGTAAGATTACGATAGTAGATTTTAAACATTTCAGATAGAATTTTATAAATTCATAATATGCATGTGTATTTACATACCAGCTCTCTAACATAAGGATCTTCATCGTCAAGAGTTTCTCTTTCTTTACGAGACTGTATCAATTCCTGCTTGATACTCGATACCTTCTTAGTTTCTTTATCCTTTGAACTTTTATTTTCAATCTTGTTTAATATAAAATACAGTATATATATACAAATACAGTATATATTTTCTGTATAATAATTATTTTAAACTATATAAACTCACTTTTAAAGAAAGTGGATTAATATCTTGGACTGGTTGGCATTTTCCATTGCCTTTCACTTGAGGTTGTTCCATTAGATATAACAGATGCTTACCGTAAAGAGTATACGTTGGCCAAAGTATGTTTACTTCAGCTTCTTGTATCATACTAGGACCACGATTACCAAACTACAAAAAACGACAATTACATAAACATGTTGACATTTTTACTAAATTTTCGAAAGTATGATTCACTCACAGCGTATATGTGCGTGACTTCAGGTCCAGCATCCATTTCGCTAATTTTGTCAAAGGGAGTTATTTCTGAACTATTGTATTGTATCACCTTAGGATCGGAAATTCTAAAAATAAACAAAAAAAAATATATATATATAGCATGTTATCTTTAAAAATGAATATAAAAATATTCAAATTCGACATACCCGTGCAAAGTAACATCCACTTTAACACGAAGAGGAATTTGTATTTCTTTCGTGTTATCCATCGTTGTATTTTCTGTTTCTTCATTGGTGCTGAAAAATTACGATATATTTACGAAACTGTTAACTTTTTCCATTGTTTCTTTTTATAAAATAATACCTGTTAACAATGAAAACAAAGTCGAAATTCGATAAACTGGAGATGATCCTAGATGGCTTCAGCATTATTGTAAATTGCACCTGTACGTGATAAATTAACACGAATGAATAACCTATAGCTTAGTATTTTTACATCAAATACTGATTTATAAGAGAATAATTACAGTGTTATCAGCTGGCAAAGGATTACCAATATCGCATATCAAGCCTTTAGTATTTCCTGTTAGTTCTTGTTGAGCGTCGTTGCAACTTATTGAATTTTCCTGAGATTTTATAGCTAGATTAATCATTTGAAATGCGATACCGAATATTTTCGAATATATAAAAAGTATAATCTTACATTTTTATTCTTATTGATATTTATATAATTTATTTCCAAGGGCATAATAAGATACAGCATGGTTTCGAAAGCATCTTCGCCTGCATTTTCGATTATAATTTCTATATCAATCCTGTCTCTGCTTCCAATTATGTATGCTTTCATATTCCTAGAATAATATTTTTAAGTTTAATGTTAAATATTAATTTTTTTTAATTTTTTCATAAAACGTACACTTACGTGGATACAGAGAGTTGTAAATCTGGTATGCAAACGTTATCCTTTCCGCAGTTCTTCCTTATTGATGTCTACAAAAGTTCAATTATCATTATAAGAAAATTTATAAGTTCTTGTCGAATTCAAAAAATGACCAATTATGAAACAAGCTCCTTTTGATGTATATATTTTTTCTTCTTTGTTACATTTTTTGTCAATAATTAAATCGTGTTTACACAATAGGAAAGCATTTAGAAGTGCGTTTAATTTTAGAGCTTAAGTGGAAATCAAGCATTCACTTGAGTTCAATTACCCTGACCTTGATCATGTTTTAAAGTGCAAAACAGTAAACTAATTTTTGTATATTTAGTTATAATCTACCTGTTTGATTAGCGTAGAAGGGATGGCTTCGTTTAGAATAGGATATATTTCTTGCGTGTTATTCCTTTGTTCTAGTAAGATGTACTTTACCTGGACAGTAATTGGTATTAATTTATCTCTGACGTCTGTCTGTAAAATGAATTTAGTTTATATTAATTTTTATATTTAAGTAGAAAACGTTTGTTTGTAGAATAATTACCTCAACGTATGCGTAGATGCTTTTGCAATACAGGGAGTCCTTCCTCAAACTGATGGATACGTTCTGTTGACTATAATCTTCGTTATCCAAAAAGTACACGCGCGGTATCTCCTTTCTTGCATCTAATTGCATTTCATACACAAAACCTGAGTAAAAAGCATGCATTAATGTTTTAAATCAGTCAATATTGATCACTGGTATATATGTAAACAAAAATATTTAATACCCAAATCTGGATTGACGTTTATCCCAGTATATTCCATACAGAATGAAACCACCATACTGAAAAGTAAATTTTTTATTGTCATAGTATTCCTTCAGTTAAAGTTAATTAAACTTTGTCTGCCTACCATGATACCAGACTACCATCTCTTAAGCTGCATCCTTTTTCTTCTAAATTAATATTTTCTGGCTCAATTTTTAAACTGGCATCAACTAATACGATAGGACGAGATCTGGCTGACAAAATTCAATTATGAATATGTGGCTACGAATATTTTTAATTTTTTTAATGTATTTTATGCATATACTCACTTCAAAAATATAGCGGAATCGGATTCATAAGCTCCAATTAATAGATCTATAAGTGAAAGAAAATTGTTATTTTATAACTCAGTTATTTTTTATTTTAACTCAACGATTCTTACCCGGATAACCGTTATTATCCAAATCTAATCCGCCAGATAACGAAAATCCAAACGTCGTAAGAGGAATGCGAAAATCAGAGGCTGTAATGATCTATATAAGAAAAATTATTATTGTTAGCTTAGCAGTAATGGATAGTGTTGAATTATGTGCATAAATTGGCATATACCTGAGTTGGTTTCTGTATAATTCCTTCTCTGCTTCCGTGGAAAATGTAAACAATGCCTCTTCCTTCATCTCCACAGTATGGTGCACTTATTGCCACATCTGCAATGTTATCAGTTAGATGTATATGTTTGATTTATAGATAAAAATTACTAGTTAGAACTATATGTTTACCCTGATAGGAATCCATATTCATGTCTGCTAAACAAGTTATAGAGTGACCAAATCGTCCTTTAGAATGTTCTCCATCTAAAGTGTCTTGTTTCTCGAACGTACGCTTTACGGAAGTAGAATTATTTGAACATTCATAAGATGTGATAATATTAAATAAAAATAAACTTATATAACATACCTGTTTGCTCTGATATCTGATATAAACGCGACCATTTTCATAATTGCCAATTTTAGAAGACAGATCAGAAAATAGTGGAGCTCCTATTATAACGTCTTCAAAACTGCAATTTAAAAATTTTAGATTATTTGGAGTGTTAAACTATTGAAACAACATCTGAATCATGCGATTTTCAGTCGTTTTTCACTATGTAAAAAATTACTTTACATAGCGAAGAAACGAATTACAGTCAAGAAATCATCTATAATGCGAATTTCACGAATTTCCACTACGTTACTAGTTATTTCTCATAAATCACATTCTCACGTATAAAATAACCATTTACATATTTAAATATATGAACTACTAAAATGAAATTCAACAAAAATTGTTAATATTTCGTACAGTTATCGAAATTATGTACAGGAATTTATATTTTTGTGTAACAACAGTTTTCTTTCCCTTTCGTCTGTGCCGGATAAATGATATTTCCGGATATTGGATATCAGCAATCCTACTCCTCACTTAAACCAAAAGTAACGTTTTCTACGAGTTATGACAGAAATAAATGGTGTTAAAATTTAAATACAACTTAGTAAACATTTTATCCGATGCAAAACCGCGATTCTTGCTGCGACTTAAATGGATATTATAGTGAATATATTAAAATCAATGCTGTTTAATGTTGTATATGAAAAAAAAAATATATGCATTTAATCATTGCATGAAAAATCAGTCATAAATCAAGTTATATTATCAATTACAGTATTTCATTGTTTAAAATTTGTGATAAATGAACTTTATATTGTTAGTATGTTTGTACAACAGTTTTTCGTATACAACATTATGATGCGTTGCCAATAATTTCGTATTTTTAAATTTAAAACTTCAATAATTATTCTGATAGAAGGTAAAATTCACGTATTGATCATTCTTTTCTATATTATCTTTTCATATCTTATAAACATCTATTAACAAATGCATTTAAGAAAACTTATAAATGCAAACAATAATAATTAATAAATTAAAATGCATTAATTATGATTACAAAATCAAACATCTACCGTTAAAATAAACAGAATATAAAGAACAACATAGAGGATTAAAATTTTTCGTTACAGTAAAAATTGTTTGTTGAAATGCAGTTAATGACTTTTTATTTTACAGTAGTGGAAAAAAATTATTTCATCACTCTTAAGTTTGTCGGAATTTAAAAATTCGTGCGAAATTATTGCATCAGAATTATAAACTAGATAAATTCTAGATTTTACCTAGTTTACAGATAACTAAGGGTCTCTAATATTTATCTAGTTACCTAAATTCTAGGCAAACTAGATAAATACTAAAGAGACAATTCTCTGCTTTTCTGACTGCAAAATCATCTAATTTTCAGCTTATTTGAGTCCATTTTTTGAATTGTTACAATATTGTTTGGAGCAACAATCCATTTGATTCATAACAATAGCGAGCAATGAAAAATAACATTAAAATATTTAATGAATCATGAATATTCAGTTTTAATGTATGTAATGCAGATCTACTTGTGATGCATTAGTGAATCCCTAATGAATATCCATTCGTGATGTATTAAGTGATGCGTTACCTATTTTAATGTCATTTGCATTGTCGCTATTGTTGAACATCACCGATACTACAATATTCCAACAATACGACGGTTAGATAACTGAATATTCTCATGGAACTGCGATGCAATAATTTTTTCCATTATTATAACATCTGTTAATTTTTTCTTCTAATTTTTATTTATTTTACATGATTTAATTCTGTATTATTTTCAGAACTTTAACAATTATGATCTTATGTAAAACAGTTCGTGAAAAGATCATAATAGTATTTTGCTTTTATACATAAGTGCATAACACGATATGATTGACATCTATGTAAGAAGACTTTTCTTTAGATAAGCAATTTATTCAAATATGTTGATACTGTATATCATTTTCTTCATCTTTTTTTTTGTTAAAGATTTTTGTTTTACATAAAGAGCGATTCAACTTTTTATACGAACTCTGTATACTTCAATAAAAATTTAACTCGACTTACGTATCTCCGTTAATGTCACAAACAGCCACAGAATATCCAAAATACGAACCAATTTGGTCGCCTGTGATGTTTTGTATTATGTACAAAGTAGAATTGAACAGCAAAACCTATAAAATAAAACAAACAAAATGCGATTAATATACATTCGTTTTCTGAACAAATTCTTGCATAGAAATACCAAAATTTCGATAGTAATAATACCTTTCCTGTTAAGTTGTTACCCCTTGGCATACCCACGGCCACATCGGAATTACTGTCGTTGCTAAATTTTCCAACAGCAACCGAATAACCTAACGAATAAAATAAATATAAATTTAATCGGAAAATAAAGAAACTTCCTTTTCAATTTTAACACTAAAATCATATTATTTACCCAAATAACTGTCATCATCATAATCTGGAGCTTCGTTTGTGCTATATAATTGCTTATCCAGTATACTTTGAGAGAAAACTTGACCTGTAGTTATAGAAAATACTTTTATAATTACAAATAACAAACAACAGAAATATTTTATCTAACTTTAATCAACTTTACATGAATAACTGTGAAATTTACTAAAACTCAAAGATATAAATTCATTGCTGGCATACTTCTCAGTTTTTCTGATTGAAAAACCATCTAATTTTTAGCTTAAAGGTGTATATAGTTATATATACACCTACATTACATTAATTTTTACACACATTAATTATTAAAGGTGTATATAGTTATTTATAAAATGCATCACAACAGGATATGCATTATATACATCACAACAGGATATGCATTAATGATTCACTAATGCATCACAACTGGATACGAATTAATGAATATTATGTGATACATTAAAAACTTTAATGTCATTTTGAATTTCTCGCTATTGTTTTCAGTCAAATGGCCTGTTGCTCCAAATAATATTTCGACAATTTGAAAAGTTTGGGTCCACTTTTATGCATCACACTGGATTAATGAGTATTGTGTGATACATTAAAAATAATAACACAATACTCATTAGTGCATATCCAGTTGTGATGGAGAACTGGATATTCATTAACGATTCACTAATGCATCACAACTGGATATGAATTAATGAGTATTGTGTTATTATTTTTAATGTATCACACAATACTCATTAATCCAGTGTGATGCAGTTGTGACGCATAAAAGTGAACCCAAACTTTTCAAATTATTGAAATATTATTTGGAGCAACAGGCCATTTGGCTGAAAACAATAGCGAGAAATTCAAAATGACCTTAAAAGCTGATCACATAATATTCATCAATTCATATCTAGTAGTGATGCATTAGTGAATCATTAATGAATATCCAGTTCTGATATATGTAATGCATATCCAGTTGTGATGCATTTTTATGAATAACTATATACTATATATCTATAAGTTTATAGTTATATAACTTTCCAGCAGATGGCACCACAAGAAATTTTTATATATTTTTTTAACTAATAGAATTTTTGAGTTAATATGTTATAGAGCTATTTTTTGCAGTATAATAACATGAAAATTCTGCTTTAAGTTTTGATTAATTTATTTATGAAAATATCAATGTGCTAAATTAAAATGTTTACAGATTTTCTATTAGTAAAGTTTTGTAGGCATTTAAACTGATAGTTTATAGTATTATCTTTTATAAGTTTCAATAGATACTCATTAAACTTCACTAAGAATTTGTAATTATTGTGCTACAAAGTATACTTAAATTGGTTAATATCCTTTTTAAACACTTCTAAGAATTTACTAAACAATTAATAAGTCAGTATACTTAGTAAAGCCATCTTAAATGTTGTAATCTTTGATTTTTTTTTTTTTTTTTTGCAGCATTCTACTTAAGTTAATATATCGAGAGTTGCAATGAAAAATTCTGTTAGAAATCCTTTTATAATTTGAATAAAACGAAATGTGATATATGCGAGTGTGCATTAAAATATTGGATTCTAAGTACTAGCCAAACGGTATTAAGTAATAGAAAATTTTTAAACTAACCTTGCCAATACCAGCTGCCAACGGCACCGATAAATAAGCGTTTACCATCCTAAAAAAAAAAAAATATGGAAAAAAACTCATTTAAAGTTTTTAAAAAACATTTATAATCGATTTCGAACATAGAAAATTGTTGATACCTTTGATACTGCAGCAGAAAATCCCGCTTGACAAGAACCTTGACGGTGATAACCCCATGCAGCTAAGTATATAAATATACACCATAAATTATTAATTAAAATAAGAATAATAAATTATTAATGAGTGAAAAATATTTTATGAACATTATTAGTGGTACTCTAAATTCGTTCGTAAAGCTGATTTTAACGCAGTGAGATGGTAACCGTAAACCAATCGATCTTAAAAATTTAAAAATTTTATGTGGTCGATTACTGGCTGAGGAAATATTACGTCAATCGAATTTCGTTTTAGCAATTGGATAATTCGAATTGCATTTTAACGTTCGTTTAAAATTCACTTAACCTCACTTGAAAGGCGAAACTTTTATAGATTTTTAGTACGTATAAAAAGGCGAAACGTATAGTGTTTAATAGAAATTCAAGGTGAAAGACTTATATATATGCAAAATTGAAGTTTTTATCTAACCTTACACGGTTTTTATAAATCAATTAGAAAGTCGAGATATAAAAATAGACGTACGAGTCGTATTTAAGAACGTGAGTAATTTAATATTAAACTTTCTCAGAAAGAAAAAAAAAAAAAGATAAAATTAAGTTGAAAAACCCATCATGTACGGCGGAACCGCATTACTTCCTCATTTAAAAACAAAAGAATAAGTGAAATGGCAATTGACACCGGAATTGAT
>WUQG02424170.1:0-14907 GCA_011317285.2 Androctonus mauritanicus | reverse complement strand
GTCGATGCCGATTTCCCCGATAGGTGGTTGGCGTTGGCTGGGTACTGTCCTCCGGCTCATTGTTTAGCTATCCCAATCTGTTTTGCTCTTTCAGCCGTTGGGCGACGCCTAAGTCACGGCATTCTACAGAAGTAGGCTGACTTCCGCTGCCCACTATTTCCAAAATAACAGGAACCACATCAGAGAAATGTTGACCGTCAGAGGCTGTCACATTGATTCGAGTTTGGCGATATTTCTGTTGACTCAGGTCGCAACTGACGCTCAATTGGCCGGTAGCTGGATCCAATGAGAAACAAGGATGTCGTCCAGAAGGTACCGTCCGATAAGTGACTGTACTGCCAGCATCAAAGTCTACCGCCGACAATCGAAACACTGGAGTGTTTATGGGCAAGGCTGAGGATAGATATACCACACAATCTATTTTTTCGAAAAGAGGTCGATGATCATTGATGTCACGCACTCGAATTCCAACAGTGGTCTCGCTCTGTCGGCGGAAGGGAGTTCCCCAGTCAGAAGCACGCACTTTCAATAGGTATCGGCGCCGCATAGTTTCGTAATCTAAGACAACAGTAGTAGTGATTCGGCCGGTGAACGGATCGATCTGGAAAGGCACTGGGCTCAAATTAGCCAGGCTATATGATACATAGCCGTTCTCTCCCTGGTCGATATCTTCAGCTGCTATCGTATATACCGGGCTACCTACTGGCCGGTTTTCGTCCACTTCTACCCATATTGAAGTAGAATTAAAGATAGGATCATTATCATTGGCATCCAATATTTGGACAGTGATTTGAGCTGTGCCTCGAGGCCGGACACCCCTGATCGATCTGTCCACAGCCCCCACTACCCAAGTGTACTGGCTTTTAAGTTCTCGATCCAGCGGAGCTGCCACGTACACCCAACCAGTTCTAGAGTCTACGGAGAAATCGAAATCCGGTTGATCGCCTTCAGTGGAATAGAAGATTTCCGATTGGCGGCCACGTGGACCACTAGCTGATACTTGTAACACTGGCGTGCCCACTGGTGCTACTTCGCTTATAGATGCTTCGTAGTAAGACTGAATGAAGACAGGAGGACCATCTCCAGCTTCAGGCAGTTTCAAATGAAGTGTCTGCCGAGTAGATTTGGGAGGAATGCCGCTGTCAGTAGCTCGGATAGTTAAAGTGTATTCAGATGGGACCAGCCCACCATTAGCCATTAGATGATACCGACCTGGATCGGAAGCGGCAACTAATCGGAATCGACTTTCCGGATCTCCCGCTACTATTTCCAATTTTCTGATTTGTCCATGGATTCCTGGATCTTCGTCAGCCACAGAAACTACTGCCAAGATAGTCTCAGGATCAGGATCCATGACAGTAGGAAAATAACGAACAAATATTTCTGGTGGGTGTAGATTGACTGGAATTACTTCTATATCTATAGTGGCCGAACTGGCCCGGACATCTCCAGTTCGAAATTTGGGTCCTCTATCTTCGGCAACTACTGAGAGCCGATAGCGTGACTGTTTCTGATGATTCAAGGGTCGGGAAAGAGTCACAACTCCTCTAGTGGGATGAATGGCAAACTGCCAAGTGGGCTGCAAAAAGCGATAGTAGATTTCTCCGTTGACTCCCAAATCAGGATCGAAAGCGCTGACTCGTAACAGGCTTCGATATAAAGGAGTATCTTCTGATACATTAACTTGGTATTCGGTGGGATAGAAGAGCGGATTGAGATCATTAGTATCCAGTATTGCTACGTTGACTGTAGTCTGAGCTTTCATTTTTATTTTCCTCTTGTGAGCATTGCCCACTGTGGCTCGCACTTCCAGCTTATATGAGTCCTGATATTCACGATTAAGTACGGCATGAGTGCCAGTCCGAGTGCGAATTGCCAGGAAACAGAAATCGCCGATCCGGCGAGCTTCCGCCTTAAAAAATCGATCCTTATCTCCGGAAACTATCTTGAACCTGACATCCAGAGCTGGGTCAGAGACGTACATACCCATCATTTCCGGACAAGTGACGTAAGTCTTAGAGACAGAGTTTTCCGGAATGGTAGTATTGTACCAAGACCGAGTAAACTGTGGCCCCTCTCCTGCGCTCCGGACGCTGCCTAGCAGGAACAGCAGTAGAGTGGCGATTGACCAGTAGCCTGTCATGGTTCTTCACATTCTCAGGATGGAGCCAATCTGTAAAATAATAAATATTCATTAATATTTGCAAGCACACCGAGAATAGCAGTATGAACTACTAACACCCTTAAAAATTCGCACTTTAATTCAATTTATCTTCCAGAAGCAGCCAATAAACGATTGTACGCACTCTCGGATCATTCATTCATTTTCAGTTTATATGATATTATAATAATAAATAATTTCAAATATGAATGGGAATGGTAAAACTTACTCGTCACCTGGGAAATAAATTATTTCTGTCCATAATAATAATAAATTATAACAATTTGATATGTGATTCGATTCCATACAGAAACGTTACTCTATAGCAAAGAAATTATAGGACCTCAATAAGTGATTATAGATAGCAATTTTATTTTTGTAGTTGTGTATACAATATTGTTTCTATTTAAAAGAAACAATAATAAAAAAGAATATTGACGAACTGACTATATAATTCTATGACAATATACCTGTACCACAGATATTAACCATCTCAAAAATGTAAATGGTTACATATATTATTAACAGTGAATAAAACACAGATATGACGAACTGATTTATATATGTGCATATAGAAACGGTAGAAAAAATTTTGTAGTTTTGCCATATAGTTTCGAACGATGTGAAACATTGAAAAGTTATCAAATATTTATTATCTAAAAATATTTTTTTATAAATGATTAACAATTTTAATAAATTATCATCTGTTAATAAGAGTATATTATTAATTAGCTAGGAAAAATTTAAAGTATTAAAATTTACACAGATAACAATATTATAGTAGGCCCCTACTAGTACTATTCCTAAGATAAGAATAAGATGTAGCCTATATAGAAAGAAAAATATATACTTTTTTGAGAATTCTAGATGAAATCTTTGTGTTTGATGTTAAATTCTCTTTCCGACTTGTCCAACACATAGATTTTGTCTTCTTTATTACACAAAACAATACTCATTTAAAGTTATTATATATCATGTAGCTTGTATGGATGATAGAAATTGAATTTATCCAAGTGGAAAAATATTCAAATTGTTTCTAATTATTACAATAGATTATTCGATACCAAATTCAAATTCTTAATAGATATGAAATAAATAGCATATAATGATAATTGAATTTATTAAATATATAAAATAATAGAGTTATACATCTATAATAGGCATTACGATGATTTTACATTGAAAATTGTATATCCTAAATATATATTGGAATAATAAATAAATGATGATAAAAATAATTACTCGTGAAAGCTCTGCAGCTACTTGTGAAAATATGAATTGAAACAGTTGGTTAAACACAAGTATGATGAAGGTTCAGATATGTTAAACTCAGATATGACGAAGGTTAATAGTTGTCTAAAACTATATACTGTACGATATATAGTTTTAGACAACAATTAACCTTCTTTTTTGAATTGTGATAAAGAAGATAAAACTGTACACAAAATAGCTTAGAAATTGTAAATATTCTTTCGCATGTTATATTGCAAAGTGCTTTATAACATGCGAAAGAAAAATAAAACTGGTCAATAATATATTAACTACAAATAGAATGTGTTGAAAAATAATGCGCCGATGATATTGAATGTAGGTGCAGTTGTTTACGAAGTTATGGAATTCATCTTCTTGAAAATAATTTATTTTAAGAAGTATATTACAATTTATTTCGATAAAATTATCTTCACTTTTTGAGGAATGAATCTATTTTTAGGTTTACATAAATTAATTACATGTATTGTGTATTATTTTTAAAATACTGAAGCTTGAGTTTTAGCGTTTAAATTTTTTTTTTTTTAATTTATCTCTTAAGAGATTTTTTAAATTGATAAACATTATTTTACTGAGCAATAGTAAATTATTTTGTGAAATGGATGCGTCGAAACAGAGATTAAGACAGTTTTATTGTTTATTTTTATTAAGTACTACATTATAATTTTAACAGGCAGGGGACGACCAGATCTGTAGCAAACTCCACGACTGCATGATACCAAATAAATTTTTCAATTTTTTCAATTAAGCTACTGTAGAAACAGGAAAAGAAAATAGTCTTAAAAACACTGTTTAAGATGTTTCTCATTTTCCAATTATTGACAGATGAAGACTAATCGATTTTTGATCTTTGCAGCTGTTTTTACTGCCAAAGGTTTACGGTTTTTTAATCATTTTGTTTTTAATCACTTTTTCAAATTTTATTTAAAAATAATTTTAATAATTATGACCTTTCTTATCAGATAGTGATGTTTTAGGCATATTTTTTATTTTACATGAATTATGGGCATTTATACTGTTTTTGAACACTTTTACATTTATGTTTTTTTAACATAAATAATGCTGTTACTTGTTATTTCATTTGGTTTTATCAATTACTCTTTTAAAGTTTTTGATTAAGTTATTATTAGTATTTTACATTAGACTACTTGGCTTTATACAAGTATCTATTATATGCTATTTTTAGCCTATTTTTCGAAGAAAATTGAAGCTTATACGATAGGATTTGTGTTAGCTGCTATCTCTCCCCCATTAATAACTTTTGAATTAATTAATAGATTTTCATGAAATTCAGTAATGATGTTTTACCATTAATGATCGCTTTGATTTCGTGTAATTCAACCCTGCAAGATCGTTTAATCCTACAAAATTATATATAATTTTTATCAAAAATTTATTTTATATTTTTGACATTAGTTGGCGCTAAGTATTAGCAGTGTAGAGATAACATATGACTTACTTAATATTATTATCTATCACAATGACATCACAAGCGCATTGACATGATGTTATCGCGTTGTAATAATGAATGATGCTACATATACTAGTAATTTGTAATGCTACAATGACATCACTTAGCCGTGATGCTGATGTCGTCGTGACATCTATGCTGGTAAAACCACAGTTATAATTGACATGAAAAGCCAATGGATTGCAAATATTATAAATAACCGATAATAAAAGACACATTAGGAAAGTAGGTGAGTTTAGTTTTTCTCGGAACGGCTTGTTTTTTTTTATGGACATTGTATTTGATGCAGCTTGGACCAGATGATCCATGTATCACGAAACAAAAATAAAACAAACTATTCATTGCGGCCATAATTAAGTTGATCAATGATTAATGAATTTTCAAGTGCAATGAATTAATAAATATTTATCAAAAAAACTCGAGTATTAGTTTTCCCGAACTTTTCTTTAGTAGTTCATCAGCTCGAGTTGTTGAAAACACCCGAATTTCAGCAACACTAATAATAAGTTAATAATTAATCCCTTTTTTAAAAAATAATTAAGCTTAGATAAAAATTATTAGTGGGAGATATATACAATAGGCAGACACGAGCTCGAACTCCATTTCCTTCGGAAAATAAGCTAATAACTAGTCTACTTTTCGAAAGAAAATGAGGGTTTATAAGATCATCAGGTTTGTCTATATATTTCCCACTAATAACTATAAAAAAAATTAAGCATTCATGAAATTTGGTAATGACATTCTGTAATTAAAGAACACCTCGATGCTGAATCGTTTACTCTTGCATAATAATCATTTAATGCTATAAATTGATATTTCTGTATCAAAATTTTATTTATATTTTTGACAATAGATGGCGCTAAGTATTTGTACTACAGGAATCAAGACGATTTACCTTCACTATTTAACACTTAGCACCATCTATTGTCAATAATAGAAAACAACAAGCAATTCGAGCAAGAATTAAAATCGCCTACTTTTTAAGTTTATCATTTGCATTTTTATTTATTTAGTTTTTGCAATCCATTGGTTTTGTGTGCTCAATTTTAACGCTAATTTAACCATCATAGATGTCACGCTGACGCAACGTCGATGTGATAATGACGTCATCGTGACGCTATACATAGTTATGTCATCACGGCGTCATAAATTATTGGTTGATTACGCCATTCATTGTTATGTCACTATGACGTCATTACAATAGATACTGACAATAGACGACGCGCTAAATGTTAAGATAACAGGTAAACCATATGTTGCTTCTAATTGCTAGCATTTATCGGCATCTATTGGAAATAATTATAAACTAAAATTGTGATAAAAATGAAATTCTATCCTGTAGGATGCGGTGTTGAGATATCCTTTAATGACAGAATATCACTACCGAATTTTTTTTAAATCTTTTAATTAGTTCAAAAGTTATTAATAGGGGGACATAGGCAAGCAGACAAACATGAGTCCGATCTTATAAGGCTCCAGTTTCTTCGGAAAGTAGGGTAAAAATTATCAAAATTTAAGTGACACATATATTACATTATAAAACTACAAAAGATAAGCTAAGTTATTATTTATATAAATTAATGTGTAAATTAATTGTATTTAAATACTGTATTACCCAGCACTGGGTATGCCAGCTAATATATAATAATACTAATTATTTATTGTAATACTGTACCAATTACTAAATCATTTAATAAATTTTTATATTTGACAAACAGAGCATATCATTGAAGATGATTTTAATGGCACATATTTTAAACTTCTCTTAGTTTCTTTAATAAGTTAAGTCTCTTAACTTTAATAATCATTCGAAAATAAAGGACTCGTTCTGAAAGTAGGAGATTTTAGTTCTTTCTAAAACTGTTTTGTTTTTGTTTTTGCATTATTTATACAAAAAAAACAAAGCTAAAAAAGCAAAGCTAAATGAAATGCACTTATCGAAATGTATTTTTTATATGGATGTGTTTAAAATAAAAAAAATTTTTAAAGTAAGCTAACTCCATTATCGTCGTCTTCTTCGGGTTTCTATTGTCACCATTACCTGTATTTATCACGTTAATTTTGTACGTAACCTACAACACTTAGAAGTTTAAACTAAAAACAAAGGCATCTAAACTGAGCAGTTTAAATAAGATATACAGTAAAAGGCATTTAAACTGAGAAGTTTAAACGTCTTTTACTTTATACTGTATTTCTCTTTATCTTTTTATATTTCTTTATTTGCTATCTCTCTTTATATTTTTCTTTAGCTGTTCTATATTTTAAAGCATGCTTACAAATGAGTTTATTAAGCATAAATAGTATCATAATTTCATGAGAAAGAGAAGCAGAGAAAAATCACAGAAATTGCAAATAAAACAGGCATTACAAAAGATATATTCGATTAAATAATATTCTAAAATAATATCGGGTGAAAAAATGAAATCAATTCACTTATTTTTGCTCTATTCTTCTCTTTAGAACTACATAAAAGATATAAAAATTACGGAGATTTCAGAAAGGCATTAATAACAATAATGATAATAAAGAGAACAAAAAATTAACCAGAACATCGATGAAATGTCTTTCTTCATTATAATAAAATATTTCAAACTGTCAGTATCAAACAATAATATTTAATCTTCAACATTGAATAAAAATTTCTTATAGCCATGCAGTTTAATTTATATTCTAAATTTATAATAAAATAGGTCTATCAAAACTAATATAAAATATGTTATTTTAATTGCTTGTTTTATCCTATATGTAAATCCATCCTATATTATAAGCAATTAAAGATCAAAATAGCTGTCATTATACGAGAAGTCAAAAAGTCCTTGCCAGTAATTTTTATTTTCAAAATTTACAGGAATGAATGAAGAGGAAAAATGTTTTGTGAATCAGTAATATGTTTTCTATTTTTCTACGTAATCACCGAGGCGTTGGTTACAGCGATCCCACCGTTGAATAAGATCTTCGATGCCCTTATGAAAGAATTCGTTCGGTTGCATACGAAACCATCTTCGCACTGAAGACAGACTCGAGACCCTTGTTGAGATCGACAGTATTTTTGCTATATCCTCAATCATCACACATCTATTCGCTTTGATCATGTCGTCCAGAGCAGTGATGTTGTTTCAGTAATGGACGATCACGGCCTACCAAAACGTCTTTCATCCATCAAATTAACACGACCTTCTTAAAATTGGTGACACTATCAACGCACAGTTCCCTCTTTGGCACAGTCTTCCCCATACACATTCACCGTTTCCTGGCAAATCTCAGCTGATATTTTACCCTTGGCCCACAGAAAATGAACAGCAGTTCGCTTCTCATAAAACGTAAACGTTTGAATGTGGGTCGTCAAGTTTTCTCTCTCATTTCTCTGTGTCTGCAATCTCGATTGATCTCCACCTATCGATTAAATGCCAAACAAACCCGTAATTCCAATGAAGTTCTCATATGAACTCCCAAATCTTCCGTTTTGAAAATAAAAATTACTAGCAAAGACTTTTCGACTCTTCCTCGTATTATCGTTCCAACATATAAGAGGTAGAAATTTTATTATAAAAATATTATCTATTGTTTAAAACTAAAAATGATATTTAAAGGTTAAAGCTTTCATAACAAAGAAAACAATATATATACATCTATATAATATCAATAACAATACATAAATTCTATTCATGAATTAAGAGAATATTGTAGCATTGTTCATAACATCTGAGATCTCTGAACTTGAGAGGAAGTATCAAATTCTCGTTGGACTGTGACGGCAAGTTTCTTGAGTAGATGAAAATCGATGATATAAATATACTATAAGACTGAATTATGAACCCAAATAATTACAGTAAACATATTTCAAGGATACATTAGTTCACAATTATTAAGCTTACATAATTTGCGATATGATTAGCCAATTCTCGGTTTACACACAAATACCGGCACTGACACAAGAGAGTCAACAATAGTTATTGAAAGAATCAAAAAATATAAATATCATATCATATTATAAAAATAAATAAGAATTTTTCGTAACTAGAAAAATGTCATAATTATAAAACAGCATAAAACAATATAATTAGTATTTTATACAATAGCATATACAGTATATTTGCATGCAAACTTCGAAACACGACGCTGAGATAAGAACACACGAAAAAAGTTTAATCATTCTTCCTTATAACATCTGTATTAATAATTTAAATTTTTTCAAATTCGTAATTTTTGTTTGAATTTTTAATTATAAGGATAAAAAAAATAAAATTTCCGTTGCTAGAAGAGATGTAGCAGTTTCCTAAGAAATCCTTTTGGATTTGCATTTGTAGTTCTGGATTAATATCGGTGGCAATCCACTGGAGGGGTTGGAGGGATCTGTTCTTGGATCCGCCCCTGATATTTTATGTAAATATTTGAAAAAATATTCTCTTGTTTTAGGTTCGCTTTCCTACCGATAGTTATTAAACGGTACGACTATTCTAGAGCCCATCACGGACCGCCCACACCTGTGGTAAGGTCAGCGATAGGTGAAGGATAGTGCTTGATATGCTAAATCAGGAACTTCCCTGAAAAATTCTTCGCGAAAAAGACATTTATTATATCTTGCATATATATACTGTATATATATTTTTTATCTAATAGATCTTTATAGATTTATAATTTATGCTGTAAACTTATGTGAAAATTATATCTTTGTGTATCGTAATCTATGTAAATTAATAATTAAATTTTATAATTAAAATACTGTACAGTATAAAGGTCCTATAAATAAAAATATAGAATAAATGTAAAACACGCTTTTAATGATATATTATTTTTTTATCATCTAAAATTTTTATGAAACTCAATGGGATGCCTGTATGATAAAATAAAATATGTGAATAAATTATTTATTAGATTTTATTAAGATACAGATTGAGAAGGAAATTGAAAATTGAAGCATTATCAAGTCCACATATCTACAGTATATACTGTAGCTGAATGCAATCGCATCGACAGCGCAATACAATTATAAATTTAAATAAATAGAAAATACAAAAGACCAGTAAAATGCATGGATATATTTAGATTAGTTTATATATGTATGTATGTACAGTATTGTATATATGCAAGATTTTACGGAATATTTACAGTCATATTCACGATAGAAGAATCAGTTCAAGAATGCAAAATAAACACACTAAACTATAAATATATAATATGCAAGTGAATTACTATAAAACGAATGATTTTCAATCACCTGCCTTTTCTGGCACCGGATACAAAGCGCCGTCTAGTAAGAAACTTTTCATTTGTTGAAGATGACAGATACACAGCTTTTACATAAATTACGATGCGCGAAAACATAATTTTACACGAGTTTACAGCATAGAATTTTCAAAAGAATTACAATACCGGTATATAGTATTGGATTCTAGAAATTTGTTACAAATTAATTATACAAATTTTCAGGATCCTGACTTCTTCATTAAAGTTATACAGGCCATAGACTACTATATGTTGAGAAATTTTGCAAAAAATGTATAGAGTTATTATGTAATACTAGATACAATTTCCATGATATAGCACATAATTTTTTAAATTACTGGAAGTGTTCGATTCATTTCTGCTAATATAATAAAAAAAATTGAATCATTGATTCTAAATTTATCCTAAACACATTTTATTAAAATTTTATAAAAGGAGAGAGTTAGAGAAAAACATTTCGACAGAGGTTAAAAAAAAGAATCGGCGGTTACATCACATTAAAAATTTACTTAGAAAACAAGTATAGAACAAGTGGATATGTATCTTGTAGAAATATTGTGTTTATAATTATATATACATTTTTATGAAAAGGCTCAGATATTTTTAAAACTTTAAAATAAAACAATAAATGTGTTTACATCGAATTTGCAGAAACGAAGTGCAGAAAACACTATAAATGAATTTAATATCCAAAAATGTATGCAAAATAAAAAATTCATTTTTTTATAAAAATATGAAAGTCAGAATCAATAAACTGTGTGTATCCGATAGCGACAGTAAAATTGAAAATTATTCAAAATACATATATCCTTAATATTGTTCTATATTCACTAAATAAAACACAATATAGAATCATATACATTTTTAAAATAAACAATCACATAACTTATATTTTTAATATAATACAAGTAGAAATTCACTGTAGAAAAAAAGCGTCTCTATACGAGTGTACAGTAATACAGACACTTTCTTAGGAAGTAAACGTAGAAGCTTGTGCTGTTCTATATACAGTACAGTTATTCAGTGACTTATAAAGATGATCAACACATGCTGTTATTTCTTATTTGAAAGTTAAATAAATTTTTCATAAATTTCAGGTTAATTTAAAAACAGAAATAAAACTATCAAGTGATTCAGAAAAAAAAATGCTGCTATAAAAAACTTTATCTGATCGATAATTTGATAGTACTTCGTAGTTTAATATTAAACATTGTTAAAATAAACAGCCAGCATACATTACTAAATGTTATTTATTATATTACAAAATTTTCATACTTGTTGAAATTAAGAGAAATTATAGACAGTATAGTAGATCCAAGTTATCTAAGTTACTATGAAATTGGTTGCTGTTGCGCTATATCTTCAAGCTCAAGAAATTCAATCTTCAAAATTTAAAAACTTAAAAGATATTCACAAAGTGTTTCAACATATTCGAGATTAGGATTCTCACAGAAAGGCAAAAATTTACAGAATTTAAATGGCATAAAAGGAATTGATGGAATTAAAAATATAAGACTGTTACACATTCGTTCTTGTATGCCTAATAGATTGAAAATAATTCATCAATGTAGATTGACATAATAAATTATGATTTATTCCTACATATAAATAATGAAAAATTGAAAGTGGTTCAGCTGTATAAATCATAATTTAGATACATTATATGTGAAAGATGAATTTGATTCAGGAATACTACTATTTGAACTATTTTAGAATTCAGTATATAAATTATTTCAATTCTGTGAAGTTTGAAACATTTAGAATCGCTAGACTTGATATATATATTTTACCTCCTATTGTGTCCCCTACACTGCTTCCCATCTAATAGATTCTAACCAGTAAGCATTGCAGCAATCACTATCCATTTCACATGCATAGAATGGTAGTCAGATAGTGGAGAATCTACGAGCCAAGCCCGGTCCTCTCTAAAAATATGGAAATGAAGAGGAACCCGAAATCAAACTAAATTTAATTAGAGTTCGTCATGCTTCAATTATGCTAGCCAGCTGACTAATCATATAAATACATTATATCACAGTTAATTTCCATATAAGAAACAAGATAGAACATGGTGATATCAAGAAGCTAATGTTATGTCTGTGATTTCTCTCTCTTTACATATAGATCATATGATTATTGCAGAGAATATCACAAATATATAAATCGTTTCTTTCGATATAAAATAGTCAGTATGACAGAAAATGCAAAATATTTTAATAGAGAAAAAGTTTATAACCATATTCTTTATTAAACTAATTATTATTTTTTATTCTTTATTCTTATTTATTAAACTAAGTATTTAGATTATTACTTTTCACAATAAATATAAAGGAAAAGTCATAAATATTCTCAAATAGTTATAGATATGTGTTCACTGAACCAATCATTTAGGTAATACATAAAATCAATAAACAGAAAAATAGAGATCTGTATCATTTCCGAAAATAGCACAAGAACTGTACTGTTTTTTACATATAACAAACAGCATTCGTAATAATTCAAGAGATTTAGTACGTCATCCCAACCTAGCATCGGCACCAGAGTAACATTTGCAGAACGGCGCTGGCTATAGATATTCCTGAGCAGTTATTTGTTTGCGAGGCCTTATATTATAAGTTCGTTACACGAATTGCACAAATCGAACGAAAAAAAACGTCTTACGACTTACAATTCTGTCCGTTTTTACCCATATTTCTGCTCGAGAACGGCTGTATTTAATTTTGATAAAGTTTCATATCGAAGACATTTATCAGGAGTCGATTACAGTCTCAGTTAACATTGATTAACAGAGTCAATTTTTCCATAGCAATTTATATATTTTATCAAGAATTTGTATAATATTTTATACAAATTCTTGATAATTTGTATAATTTATGTATATTATCAAGACACAGCGTCAGTATTATGCAGTATTGATGCTGTGTCTTTTGTATGCAAATTTATTTCAGTACATATCAAAAATATCATTTTTAATACAATCAAAAATTAATTATGAAATATTATAATTTTAAAATCGATATTAAACAATCCCGAATTCACGCAATTCTCAATAAAATCAGCCATATTAATCAAGATATAATAATATGAACACAGATAATGCCGAAATTAAATTCTATGATTGATTCTATAATGATAATTATTTAAATTTTTTTTGAAGTTTGAAGTGTTTTTGAAGTTCTTACTTTAAATAAATTAAAGAAACAATTTCTCCAATCTTAAAAATAATCGGAAAATAATTTAAACGTTATATCAGCATCACATACTGCACGTTAAGAGCCAGATTCCACCGCTTATTATGTTAAACATACAATAATTTACGTGTTACATATATGTTTACTATACTTATTAGGCAATAAAACGAATTCACATTTAGTCAATATAGGAAATTATGAATATACGAATTAATTATTCCTACTGGACCTGACGACAATAGTGAATGCTGAATTTTCATCTCTCAATGATAAGGCCCTATATAATTGAAATATTGAAATCTTATCCTTCCTATTCTATTTAATTCAAATTGTTTGCATCATAATTCAATTTTGCTTTGAATATAGATTAAACATGTCATTTTCATAAAATTTTATTTTTTGCATTATAGGCTATGTCCACGTTGGCCAAATTGCGGCTCTTTAGTACTTTCAATGTGGCTTCATACTATGAAAGTCAATAGTTAATATGAAGCAAAATACCTATTTAATTTTAAAAAAACAATATATTTGTAATTTATCCATTTATTGTAAAAAGTAATATGAATCTATATGAAATAAATGTATGCAAAATATGTATATAATAAACAATTTTTGATACCATTATTATGATTACCCGAAAAAACTGAACTCATTAACAAAAAAAATAAAGAAATAGATAGTGGTTCTCAAGTATTTGAGATTCTCCTATGTGGTTCGAAATGATATGAAGTTTTGCCATCCTTGGTTGCATGTTATAATATAAAAAATAAACACATTGTTAATAACACACCAGTTAAAATATAATCTATATTGCAGTACTGTAAATAAATGTTTTTATAAACTATAATTTAAAAAATATTTAAACATAACGAGAGTAATGTAAAGTCGGATTTTAATTAATAACGACTATTATTTTCTTCAATTAGTCTGATTTAATCAGGATTTATTGTACAGTATATTAAATAATTACGAAAATATAAATTTTATAAATTAAACTGTATGTAATAGATAATAATAATTGAAACGATACTAATTAACCGAAATAAATCGTATAGTGATATTTAACAGATTAATATACAAATATCAAAAGTACTTTCAGCTTCAATTACATTCTGAAATATTGTAATTGAAACGACAATTAGTAAAGATAACAAAGAAAGCAATGAGTGGACTAGTTAACAGCCATCCGGTAAACAAAACCATGCTAACCTTAATACTAACGCTAATGTACGATGTAATTACCTATGGTATATAGTGAATCATTCGGTGAGAATTGGATCGCACTGAAAAAGAATGCGATAAAAAAGAAGAGAGTGGTTAATTACAATTAAATACCACACTTCACCTAGCCAATTACGATTTCGATTGGTGGAAAAATTTTGATTTACTAATATCTATGCCAATTTCGTCTAATCGGGGTTTTTACCATACTACTTCGACTAATGTGAGAATTACTGATAGATAGCTTTCGTGACCAAATGCGAGAAATCGAAAAATACAATCCATTAGACAAGTGTTTCCCAAACTTTCAACATCAGTGTATCCCTTCTATAATTTTCGTAACGCTGAGTACCCCTCTTCAAAAAAAA
>WUQG02424159.1:0-14908 GCA_011317285.2 Androctonus mauritanicus | reverse complement strand
GGCAGCCAACTACTCGTGTTGCCAACTGAACAAAAATATAAAATATAAATAATTAATAATTAAAACAAAGATATTTCGTTATACCACATATATATATACATATACATTGTGTAAATGTGAAACAAAAAGTGGGCGAGGAAGCGGAATGAGAAGTTACGTATCTCCGAATTTACGTAAGTCGGGGGTATTACTGAACTTTATATTTTATGAAAACGATACTACGAGAATTAATACCAAGATTCTAAATATTAATCTTTATTTATTTACATTATTGATTAAATATTTTCGTGTTAAAATTATACTTTAATTAATACATTAACTAAATTAATGTATCTGTACACAAATAAATTGATTCTCGTGTAAATCCATAACGCTATTTTAAATTGCTTATAAGTTTTTTATTTTGCAGATTTTTATATTGGCAATTTTGAAATGCTTAAAATAGAGAAAGATTTACGAATCGCTATCTTATCTGATTTCACTCTCTTTAAATGATTGAATTTTATACCCAACGATCTCGTCCATGAAATTACCTTTTCACTTTATTATACTCTTTAAAATGAAGATATATTTGATAGATAAATACAATTTCGTTTCTGCTTCGTTTCTCAGACTTTTTTTTTTGAAGATACATGATACATATATTGAATTTTGATAAGTTCTCTATAAATCATCTTCTATCTCAAGCCAACTACGTATTACTCGCTCGCATTTTACAGTAGAGTTATAAAATTTATAATTTCTAGTATAAAAGAAACTGTCGATTCGCATTTAAATCAGATTGGTAATTTATAATTCTGGAGAATAAAAATATATATATATATATAAAATAGATTAGGAAACATCTAAATTATAGTTTAGGTATATTTATAATTGATAAGCCAAAACTTATACAGCAGTTCCTTTAATCATATCGAGTAAGATGGAGGCAGTTCCTTTTACATCCTCTTCTCGTATATATTTAATTAATATCAACAATTTCTGCATTTAATCTTTGTTGATCTGGTAGATACTCGAGTTACATTACAGATACTAATAAGTAATTAACTTTCTCTTCTCTTTCTGCAACCGAATTATTCTGGAGAAATGTTAATTTTTGTTTTCTTTTTTTAAATTATTATTTTGTTTAATTATCAACGTCTAGAAGACGAGTTTTATTAAAAAGATCTATAAGAACCGTCCAGAAAAACGTTAACCGATAAAATAAATATACAAACGAAATATTTTAGAAAATTATGCAGTGTTCTGAATGGCACTCTTATCAAATTAACTAAATCGGATTAATTAAAAGTCATCATAATTAATTAAAAAATTCTTTATAAATTAATTATATTTATAAAGAATTTTTTTAAAAAAGCGATTTCCTCTTTGAAAAGATAATATATTGTATATGTTTCTTATTTAAATCTTCTATTGAACGTCTAAATGATCATCTCTTTAACATCTTTGATGAATAGCTAGAATCATCATTTATTATCTTTTTTTTTTTTATAAGTATTTCGTAGATATAGAACACAATATGCACAAATCCAATCGATAAAATGATTAATTTTACTTTGTTATCGAGAAAAGACTCGGATCAATACGTCTCTTACTATTATCTTATTCTATTATATATATATATCTTATATATATTTAGAGAGAAGAGGGAAGAAAATTCTGTTTGAACTTAATTTACCAACTTATAGATCAAAAAGAATAAATAAAAATAAATATTTGAACCATTAAATTTTGAGAACAAAAAATTTCTAAAAAAAAAAGAAAGAAAGTTTTTGTTGCTCCTAAAAATTTGAAAGGAAACAATCGAAACAAAATCTTCTAATATAAATAATTTATAATTTTTAATACCATCTAAATTATTTTCACTAAGAGATTTTTAGGAGTTCTTGTTGATCCGATTTCACGAAATCTTTCCTACAGTTCATTTATACAATAATTTAAAAATTTTGATTAATATTTTTCGATACTCTATAAGTTAAAATCTGCTGAAAAATACCGAAATTCCGAGAAATTTTTATATAATAAAAAATTCTTGGAGTTAATATCTGAAATAATATCTTTAATTTTCAGTTTCGTATATTTATTTTAAAATATTTATTAATACTTCTATATAGATAACAACAGGTAGAAAGAACACTCTTAGCATGATTCTTATCAGTTATGAAAACCAATTAGTCGGAATGCTCTTATAATGATTAAATTTCTTACGCTTTAATATAAAAATTAAAAAAAAAACAACGCATAAATAATCTCAATAAATATATTTTTATTAATTATATTTGATGTTATACATATATATAATTTTCAATTAATGAGAAAGTTTTTAAATACAGTTTGTATGAAAGAATTTTTTAAATAATAACGTAATTTTCTGTATGAAAATGTATGAATATTATTTACAGAAAATTCTACTCTTTTTTTTTATTATTATTATTTAACAGTCTTTCTATCACGAATGACATTTCCAGTGAATTTCTTGGAGCGAAAAAAGGCACGTTAAAACATCAACTGAGACAGGACATAACAAATAAAGGTGCTCGATTTAAAGCAGATAGTTGGCAGGTAGTAGTATCCTGTCATGGCGGATACGTTTTCATCTGAAGACCACGAGCTTCTTGCTGGTTTCGGATCGAAGATTTTTGAGTACTGAAAGATAATTAAATTTTATAAATTCCAATCACTAATTTTTTTTTTTCGATACTTTTATAAACGATTCGAACTTACCACATTAAATATATGGTTACGATTACGAATACCACAAAAGCGCATCCCACACATATCATGGCATACATCCAAAAGCTGAATTCGTTATCATCTGTAAAATTATGTTACACTCGATATAAGTTGTTGTATAAAAAATTGCATAATTTCATTCATTGCTTTTTTTTAGTTTATGAAAAATACGCTTGATTCCCATTCATTGCGATACGTTCTCCCCTTATAGGAAATCGACATACATATATGTATTATCGGACGATTTTATGCAAATTTAAACTCGTATCTGGGTTCCAGCCATCTTTGTTCCAGCACTGATCGTCTATTGCTAATGAGATGCGCGTTAGTTTCGAACACACTGTACACAATTAAGTTGTGTGTAAAGTATTAATTAAATTGTGTGTAGAATATTAATTAACTCGCTTTAAAGAAGTTTTCGTTTAATAAAGGGAAAATTAAAAAAAAAAAAAAACAGAATACAGGTAACTAAATTTTAAAAATACGAAAATGCGGATTCGTATAGTTAAGAAAAAGTTGTTAAAGTTGTCATGGAAACGAAATAAACATCGTTTGGTTTTTATTACGATCAACGGATATTATAAGTAACGGGTAAGTATCGTTAAAAAAAATTTATCCTACGCTTTATACGTGATTGTTTATAGCGTTGTATGAGTACTAGTCGCAATTTTTCGTCGCGTTATACGAATTCGTGTTATAGGAGAGCGAGTTATACGGGAGTTTACTGTATTAATTTTTATCAAATGTTTTTTGGCATTACCCTACGAAAGCGTGCATCTAACGAATTGGAAATTCGTTAAAAATTCCTGAAAATAATCAACTTTTCTTAGCATCTTTAGATAAGGTAGAAGTCCTGAAGAATTGAGTGATCGCACACGCAATACCCATAGCAGAACAGAGATTAAAGGTCATCTCCTTGCCATTGCTAGCAATAGTTTAATGTAAACGAGAAATCAGTCATTAGGATATTAATAAAAATAAATTTGCATTCATGAATTAAATTAAATCTACACGAAATCTGTGCACGTAAAGTTAGGTCACGTGATTTAAAATTTACTCGGCTATCGATAATTTAAATTCGACTTCCGATGAGTTTAACTGAACATTAAACATTTAAAAATTAGTAAATAGTGAATTTATTAACTTTGCTTAGAAACTTTTCTTTAAATAAATAAGAATATTTACAGTATGTCCAACCAACCGAAGAAAAATAAACATTTTTTATCGGCAACTATATTTTTAACATAATTATCGTACGAGATTAATTTTCAAAAAAATATTTTCTAAGATGAAATTAAAAATAGATTCTCTCCAGAAAGATATTTATCTCGTAAATTATTATATAATTTGTTTTTATTTAAGAATATTTCTTTTTAAAAAAAATCAGAGAGTTATATAAATCAGTAATAGGGATTAAACATTTGTTCTGGTAGAATATTATAGTTAATTTATTTTCCAATAAATTTTTCAATAAATTCCGGTCAAATGCACATCCGGAAATGGAAAATCTCGCTTCAGGATATCCAGTATTAACTCCAGGAGGAAGTGGTCATTGCCAAAGTAACGTCAACATCTATTAAATCTGCACTCTAACAGGTTTCCATCACGTAAATTTTCATTAATTGATTATAACTTAAAATCGATCTTTAAAATTTTAAAACTCTGCGATTTAATAATTTTATAATTAATCGAATAATAAATCTCCATTTAAAATATGGCATAAAATAAATTTTTCCCGATTCGAAACTATTAATTTTTAAAACTGATCTTTATTATTTGTCAAAGAAAATTTAATATTTTAAAAATGCGTATGCAAATTTCTGTGGCTGTTTAAGTCGCAATGGCAGTTTCGTATGACAAAAGTTAAATGTCTTATTCGTATTATTAATTATGACTAAGCTGTAAAGAGTCGCAGCGCTAATATTACTACTACTGCTACTTACTGTACCTATAGTCGCAATTCTGAAGAAATAATGCGATTAAATATCACATAATTATGTTATGTTCTTAAGTATAATACATTAACCTTATTACAAAATAAGTTTTCGGCAGCGAGAAAAAAAAACACAAGAAAAATTTTGAACATTATAAAAATCGATGTGGAAAAATGTAGCGAAGTTTCTTTTTTCACGTTGATAAAGTTTCAGTTCTCGAATTTTCAATTCATTAAAGAAATTGCAGATGCGACGTTTTTATTTTTTTAATAAATTAAATATTTGCTTATAAATTAGATATTTTGATATTCCGAGACAGTAAATGAATATAAAATTTCATTTTTTTTTTCTTTACGTGCGGAAGAAATAAAATAAATATTCAAGCTTTCAAAAAAAAAAAATTTAAATGAATTGTATAAATATTTAAGAAAATTTATAACAAAATTAATTTTTTTTCAATCAAAGAGAAACTTTAAGATTATAAAATCGATAAATACTTAATTTTTCCAAAGAAAATTAATGAGTTTTCCAGGAAAAATCTATAGTGTTTGCCTTAATTTTTTATGTAGGATTTGACATAAATCGAGAACGTTTCCTATTTAATTCTTTAAAACAAAAAATATACCTTTTTTAATTTTATTTTTTCGATTTTTTTGAAGATTGTCTCATTAAAACGATTAAGACTTTTTTAATGAAAAGGTATTAAACTATAAAATTTGTTGTTATTTAATGATTTCGATATATTTAAACATATCTATTAATTCAGATCTTATCTAAAAGTATTAGTAATAGCGAAGAAAAAAAAACACGAAGGTTATATAAAAATTATATCTAAAATCAAATAATTTTAATTATTTATCATAAATATTCTTGAAGGCGATTACGTTATTAAAATCGATATTTACTAAATTGAATAAATTTCGTCAATTTTACTTACCTGGAGAAAATTTAAGAATAATTTCTTCTTCTTTGCCGGTGTGATTAGTTAGATAATCGATGTCCATAACGCTTAGGTTGACGCATCTAACGAGCTGAAATAAGTCATTTCTCGCAACAGTCGATGTATTGTGAACAGGCAAAGTTCCTACAACACACACACACTCACCAAGCACATGATCGCAGTGAGCATGCTGCACGCTGCATTCTGGGTAGCAAGGACGTAGTAGATTCTCGCAGCCACCTGATTGGAAAAGCATTCCACCTCTTACACTCATAACCTTTTACTGTCAAAACATGAATTAATAATCTAGTAACAGAATGTAAACAAAGTAGATAGAAATTTCTGATAAAATATTACCATGATTTATATCGTACCCATCGAGTATAGTTAAAAACAGATTTTTTTATGAAAAATAGAAGAAAATATATATATATAAACGTTATATATTAATACTATATCAATTTTAGCCGTATCCCGATGGAGATAAATCAATCATTGATAGCATAAGAGAAGAAATTTTTTGTCTATCTTCTTTGTTTTTCTAGTCTATTCTCGGAGACCTTTCGCTCTTCTTAAAGGATTATTTCAAAAATTAATAAATATTTAAAATTAAAATTAATAAATTGTAATTAATTTATTTAATTAACAGGTGACTGTATAATAATAATTCGTAACGAGATTAATCTTCTGTTATGAAGCGAATTATATGAAGTCTTAAAATTAACTCAACGATAAATCTTCGTGTTAAAATAAAAGAAAGTATCGATACAACGATACATGATTTACCATCGAAGAATGCGGAAAGGAATATAAAGATATCTTACCATAAACAACTTTACCATCGGATCTAACACACTCCATTGCATTATCTATTACTTTCCATTTGTAAGTTAAACAGGTACTACCTTAATCAGTAAGTAAACTTATTTTATTATATTTTAGAGATTGTTTTTATAATTAAATTTTTCACAAACTCACTTAAACACGGTCTCGTTTCCCATAACGATTCCGGACATTTCTCTTCTTTAAACGTAATGGCTCTAGATCTCGTTTGATATCCAACTGATCATTAAAAATTTAACTCGTTTTTTTATTTTAAATTTTAAAAATGTTTTAGAATGAATAAACAGTTTGTGTATATTTCGCAAATAAATGTTGCAAAAATATTCTTACCCACTTCGTTTTCTTCGCAGTTTCGATGACAATAATTCCAGGAAGACCAAGATGTCAGAGAACAATCACCAGGACACGATTTTTCACAAGTTTCTGTTTCCTACATAAAAATTCTTTTTCATGTTTTTCTTATTATTATTGTGAAAAGTTTGTTTAAAATATTTTTTATCGGAAAATCGATAAAAATCCAACGACGGAAATACTTTAATTGGTTTCTAGACTATTCTGAGAGGATAATAGAAGTTTCTGGTAATTAAAGGTGATGGTTACACAGAAATTCACTAACAAAATCAAATTAATGATTTTAACAAAGTTTTAATTTAATAAATAAGAAAAAGCATCGTAGTTTCTAGATAGCTGCTTCATTTGTTGTTAAATTTTTTTCAAGTTAATATACAAAGTATAAAATAAATAAAAAATACTGTAATGAATTTTAATGGGATATATTTTTAAATTTTAAACGACTGTTCTTATAACAAATTATCAAATTAAATTTGAAATAAAACATATTTAATTTTATTGATTTTTTAATTGAAATCAATATTATAACTATGAATACAAAATTAATTTTATATTATGAAGACCATTTTGATTTACTCAATAAATAATTACGTTTAATTCTTCTTTTCTAAAATACAGGATAGTTTAAAGAATAGCTTCGATACGATGGAGAGTTTCTTAATAGGAAGATCAAAGGAGAGTTATGCTTAAAGGCCAATTAAATATCATTTAATGAAGCACAAACTGCCTTCTCCTCGAGTCTCTCTATTAAAAAGAGATCATTTCCTAAAGGTTCCTTACCATCTCTTCAATCTCTTCTATAATGAATATTAGTTATTTATCTCAGATACTTTTATTGCTTCTTTAACGTGAAGTTATTCGTGAAGAATTCATTCAGAAAAACTTACCTGTATGTCTTTAACAAGTTCTATCCATCTAGAATCTAGCCATCCTCCGATATCTTCCGTAATATTGATTCTCAGACATTTCTTCTTATCCACTTTGATGCCATCCGTTCTAAGACATTCCACATTTCGCTTCCTATAACCATGACCACACTCGGCTCCCTGCCAGATATAATTTAGTTACTTCATAAAAATTACATACATAGTCTCGACGCAACAGTTACCTGCAATAAGCAATCAGACCATTTTCCAATCTGCCAATGGTAACAAGGTTGATAAGGACACGGTATTTTTTGAATCAAGTCGTAAGTACAGGGTTGTCCCGTTTCACTAGCTTCTTGTATAATTCTGCGCATTCTCGATCTTTCTCCTGTGGTATTAAATATTATAAAATGAGGATAACGAAAATAAAAAGATATTGAGAGACGATACCTTTGTTATTGCATGGTTTGCACTGTTCGTTATTCCATTCTGTCCATTCTGACAACTGGCAATCGATAGGGCATTCCACGTTGCACGGTTTGCTAAGCGCGGGTAGAAGATTCTGAAAAATTTTATGAATTATAGATTATAATATATTGAAAATTTATATAAACAAACATTATTAAAAATTAAAATTAATATTAAAATAAAAGAATTCACTCGATATTCAGTACAAAAGATAAAGTATAAAATATGATTTAACATAAAAATGGCGTCATTGGGTCCCACTGATTTTTCAGAATAACTTTAAGCATAAAAATATTATAATATTTAAGTAAAGTAATTTAGATAGGCATTTAATAAGTTTAATTCATTGTGTTTCATAAAGATCGATAATTTAATTTCCTCTAAAACTTTTATTTTTTCAACTTTTTAGGAGAGAAAAAAAATTTAAATAATCAATATTCATATATCATCATCCTTTTAGAACATATAAATGCTTTGTTATAAATTTGTACATGAAGTTTTTGTTTAGCAAAAACAGTTTTGAAAAATGGCATACTTAAGTTAAAATAAATTAGAATGTTTATCTTTAACAACGAATATTTTTTTAACAGGTGAATTATGAAGACTGTTTATAACAAAGGATACCATCATCGAATATAATTCTCCAAATTTAAGAGGTAAGTTTATATGATGGTTTAAATTATCTCAGGCAAGACTATTAATAAATTTTGTTCTTTTTGCTATTATTATAATCATTAAATATTGTGATATAATGTTCGGTATATTATATTAGATAAAATCAACCTATTAATAATACAATGGTAAGGATAAAAAGATAAAATACGAATTACACTTTCAGTAACAGAACAGTTTTTATTGAATTTTGTTTCTATCTGATTGAATATTTAAGTAGTAGCTTCATCATTAGTGTATTAATATCTTTAATTAAACCAATTTTGCTGCTGGATTATATTTTAAGCTTTTTTTTTTTTTAACTGTTTTACTGTCGAAACATTTCATCGATATCTATTTTTGTCCGATACATCGGTGTCATAAAACTCAAAAATAACCAATCTATCTGTTATAAAATATTACAACCACTAAAACTGATCCACCATTCAAAATTTTTCGAAACGTCTTTCTAAAACATAGATCTACTTTGTTTTAAAACTAGGCTGAACTGCTCGATTAAAAAACTGTTTATTCCGCTCTATTAAACATTCTGTTATTTAGACATTTATTTTTAATTCTAACCTAAATATAGCAACGTAAACATCGAGACTTAAGTCAAATATTCGATGCTAAAAATACTTTTAAAAAAAATATGGCTGCAGTTAATTTACCTGAAAAACGATAAGAGAGTAACATTCATCAAATTGCGGAGAAGTATCTACAATATTTAATAATTAGTTCATTTTACGACAAGCTTTATTCTGCCAGGCACATCAGAAATAATTTTCTTACTGGCGTGGAAAAAGTTGATAGTATTATTTTATAAAAATGCCATTCTCGGAATTTTATATTAAGAATTGAAAATTTTCAATAAGAATGTTTATCAAATTTCATTAAAAATCAGTGTTTGTTAATAAACATTCCGATAGGCGATTTACCCAAATACTTCGAATGCCTGAAGACTACAACTATGTATCGAACATCTTCATCTATCTGTTTGAAAAACACCATTTCTTTAATGTTAAATAGAAAGCGCGTACACACGCCACCAATTTAAATACATCTTTCGATTTAAACATATTTAAAATCCTGACATATTTTATATACACGGCTATAATCCTAATAAAAATATGTCAGTTCTGTTCATATAAAATAAACAGAAATCGTAGTAGATATATATTTTGATTAAATTTATAATAAAATATTTATTATAACTTAGAATATTCGTATCGAATAAATAAAAATATATTGATTAATCGTTAAAATTTGTTATTAAAGTATAATATAATAGTTTTATAGCTTTCTTCCGGTCTGTTTCTCGACTAACTCGGCCTTCTAACAACAACAGTTTAAAATCTTTTATTTTCCAACCAGTTGAAGATCTAAATTGCCTTTACTCCTCATCAGTACATTTAATTTTACAATTCTTAAAATTCTTTCCTCCCTATTGATTTACGTAATACTCGGTGTTTCTTTTTTTATTTCACAATTAAATCTTATGTTCTTATCCTTTTTAAATTCTTAATTCTGCTTACAAATCAACATTTAATTCTTCTAAGAAATGGAACATAAAATTTTATAAAAATCATATAATGTAACATCAAAGAAGATAAACTAATAAAATTTAAATAGAATTAAAAAAGACAAGAAAATGAGATTTAATTTTGAAACAAAAAAAAAAAAAAAACGATACGATGACAGCTCGAAAAAGAAATAACAAGTATTATGTAAATCAATACAGAAAATAAGTTTAAGAATTATAAAATTAAATGTACTGATGAGGAATTTAGATTTTCGACTCGAAATGCTTTTACTCATTGATAGTGTTCTACCTACAGGAGGGCATATCAAGCTGAATGGGAGGCCAAGAGCGTGGAATATTACTATTCACCAAATATTTGTAGAAAAATTTTTGTATAATTTTCAGTTCTTAAGAAAGTGTGTGTTGAAAGTCAAAATAGATATGTTTTTGGAGGGGCAGAAGCAGGCCAAAAAATGCCGTCCCGAGTACCAAAGATTCTGGATGAGCCACTGCTCATTGGAAAATAAAAGATTTCAAACTATTGTTGTTGAAAGGCCGAGTTGGCCAATAAATATACCAGAAGAAAACTATAAAAAAACAAGATTAGGTTAGGTTAGTTTGGTTAAGCCGCCATATCCTGGTGGGATATTCTTTATCTGGCGGCAGCCACTTATAGAACCCATCACTGGCTGGCCAACACCCACCATGTAATCAACCGAATGGTTGAAGGATGAGGTTCAACGGCCGGGCTCGGATCCCTTCTAAACAATTGGAGATGTGGGACCCAGATTTGATATAAACAAAATAAGACACTGACAAAAATTGCGTACCATACGATATTCGATTAACGTAAATAAATTTGATTACAATCTTTTTCCCCGAGGAAATTAATTCATAAACTAAGAATCACCACTACGTGTCACTACATAATAGGAAGAAACGATGACATTCACTGCAGATTTACACTTAATGAAACAACATCGCTGTTACTTTGACAGTAGAGAAATAACTGTATTCTTTTATTTTAATAAAATGCCAAATATGTCAACCATTGACACACTTTTCTAGTCGTATCGTCCTTTAATTTTTTTTTTCCTTTAATACGTAGATGAAATCCATTATACAAAGGAATTTGGTAATAAAAGAATTCGTAACATTTATACATTTAGGATGGCATTCGGTTTGGAGATCCAACAGCAGTAATATATTTTGGAATGATTTGTTTTGTGAATATAGAAGCGTTCACAAAACAAGAACAGCTGAATAGCAGTTTAAGTAGTTGCATATACTGTAATTATTCAGTACGATCTCAATTTATGCCATTCTTCAAAACGAACAATTTGGAATCGCGAGTAATAATTTTAGTGTTAAATTGAAAAGTTAAAATTAATGCTTAAACTATTTAATTAAAGTCTGAAACTGATTCTGATCGATATTGTTTTTTTTTTATCATTAAAAATAGAAATTAAATTAAAATTTTCAATATTGATTGTTAATTCATTGACAAAACTATATATTATCTGGAAGAATTATTTGTCGTGCATTATTATCTTATGACAGACAATCGTATAATTTTATTATAACGAAACTAATTAAATATTAAGACTGCTTTCTAAATTTGAGTATTGTCCAAGTTTAATAATTGATTTAAAATAATTAAATTTAAATAAATTTATACTTAATGCAATGATTTTCGGCATTAATAATTATTCTGATATAAAAAAAAACTTCCTGTAAAATATGCCATAAACAAGACGATATTGTCTTTTAAAGATAACAAGATACTATATAGTGTTTTTCAAAGTAAAAGTTTCTAAATCGTCTTTCGATGTTAGTACGCGATAAAATGACCAATAACTAAATTTATATCAATAAAACTTTTGGTATTTATGGCCAAAAATCTTATTAATTTAATATATTTGAGTATTGAAAGCCATCTAAACACTTCGCAACAACAAACCATCTCTTCTGAAGAAATCAATAACTTTTAGAGAAAAAATAGTCAATGTAAATCTTATATAGGCTCTATCCCTTCCATTTGGGATACATTGCATCAATTTTTGGAATTTTCTGGATATTGTCAGCTCTATATATATATATATTGAAAAATTTTCAAATGCTTAAAATTATTTAATTCTTCGAGAATTATTTCAATAAAGTTTTCTGAGACGTGTTTTCAACGTTCAATGCTATATAATTTATAAATCATATTAAAATTACATTAAATAAATATCGATTCAAAAAATTTATCTTTAAAAAATACTCTCATTAAAGAATGAAACCAGTTGTAGTAATATTGATTCATAATTCGAATTTTATTCTTTGTTTATACCTGGTGTACTTTAAGTTGGTTGATAGAGAACCAATAAGCTAGAAAATACGACCAATAAATCGTATTTTCTATCAATCTATTGGTCAATTTAATTTTATGATTTCTTTATTGATGATCAAAAAGTGGATCCTTTTTATCATCAATAAATCGATTGAGGATCGGCTCGAATAACAATATATCTATATTATTTCTACGAGTTATCTAAAAATTACAAAAAATATTTATAAAACACTTGGATTATTTAATAAATAAAAATAATAAGATCAAAATTAATTCGTTGAATTCTGTTAATAATTATAAGAAAGTTCGAAAGAAATATTTTTTGTTTCCTTTCTTTTATAATAATATTGAAAAAAAAAAGATTTAAATCATCTACTATCATTCGATTGCTCTTACGAGGTGTATCTTACCACCCGTGCCATCCTTTTTTCTAGGAAAAGCCATGAAGTAGGAAGTAGGGAGAAAAAGTTTGATAACCAAAGTATATCGGGAGAATCGAATAGTCACGATAAAAATTTTGTGGGCCCACCGGAAGTAGGGGCACAAGGGATCAACTTTGAAATCTCCAATAAAAACGTGTCGGACAGAGCGTCTGTGTACACTGCGGAACAGTATTGAAGCAGCGAAGAGCAGTATTACGCAGATTTAATATCAGTTCGGGTATTCGGTGATAGCACTCGAACCACAAGTGCGACAAGTCTTTCGACATCACCGTTCGGCAAGGAACCATACTCAAGAACAAGAGTTTCCCGATTTATTTCAGCCCTTTATCAGCGACATGGATGTACACAGATGCCCTCTGTCAAATTTTTCTTCTTATTGCTCGAATAGCCCAATCGGTGGCACAAGTGGCAGCATCTTTTTTTGTGATATCTCACAATCCGTAGGTGATATTAAAAAAACTTTCAAAAGTTGTTTGTTTTTTTACAGTTCTATCCAATTACCCCCAAATCGGCATACACTTCCATTGGAGATTTCAAAGTTGATCCCTTGTGCCCCTACTTCTAGTAGACCCACAAAATTTTTATGATGACCATTCGATTCTCCACATATACTTTTGTTTTCAAAAGTTTTCTCCTACTTCCTACCTCATCGCGTTCGAGAAAAAGGGTGGTACGGGTGGTAAGATACAACCTGCAAATTAGTAAATATTAATCCAAAAATAATGTCTCATAATTTTCTTTTATTCTCTATCATTGTAATCGATAAATTTATAAGTGTAAATTTTAGGAACAAAATCCTATTTTCCCCACATCTCTTTCATCTGCTTTTTTCCATTTATAAACAAGAGTATATACATATATCTATGGTAAAACTCAGTATCTATATTTCTCTGTGTCCACAAGGGATTCGACATTATTAAAGTTAATGCCATAAAGGTGTTCTTCAGATTATTTTCTACGAAAACCTGGACAAAATGCTAATATTTTTGTGTTCAAACATAATGCAAATATGCATGCATTTTATTAATTATATCATATCCCAAATCCTGAGTTTAACTGTGGAGTGTATTTATTTCGAGATGAAATATGGTAGAGATTAATGGCAATTACTATATATAGAAAAGTAGATTAACAATCCTAATGAATGTATTTATGATATATATCTATTTTTGTTCGTTTAATCGTTTGCATTAAGATTCTATTTAATATTTTTAGATTTATATATTCTTCAACTAGAAATGACAGAAAATTATATAATTTTTTTACTGCAATCATTCGTATGCTTTAGATTTACAGCAGTTGTCAAATACAGCTACAAGATTAAAACACAGGGCTAGCATAAATGATTCATCGGGTTTCAAAACACTTTTTTTAGTAAGAAATATAAGACTTACAAAGATGGGTAATACATAAAAAGATGCATACACTCACCAAGTTTCAGATACATACTACAGATGTTCAATGTGGGCGTCGTTGGTCACACGGCACAGGTCGGAATCCAAACCGTAATCCAATTCGTTCCATATGTTCAATAGCATGTTCCCCTCAATATTCGTCATAGTAGCAGTGATGCGTTCCTTCAGTTCTTGCAGTGTTATTGGCATTGGGGGTAGATAAACTCTATCCTTCACATACCCCCATAAGAAGAAATCACATGGCGTGAAATCAGGAGACCTGGAGGGCTATGGCAACGGAGAATCATCATCCATATCAACACGTCCAATTCAGCGATGCTTCGTTGAGAAAGGCATTGTTCGTTGAGAAAGGCACGAACAATGCCTTTCTCAACGAAGCATGTGGGGGAATGCAAACATATCCAAGTAGA
>WUQG02424148.1:0-14910 GCA_011317285.2 Androctonus mauritanicus | reverse complement strand
CGACCGACCGATAGTCACGTGATAAGGGAACAGCTTTAAAAAAACTGTGAAACTTTGCAGAACACCACCACTGCTACCAAGTCTCAATAGCCTGTTTGACGCTTTTCATTTAGTTAGAAACTAGAAGGACAGAATAAGATTTAAAATATAAAAGCACCGTTCGAATGTGCACCTGTCCACAGTGGAAGTGGAGCAGAACAAGACAAAGGTGGCTTCTTTCGCCTAAATAATGCACGGTACTAGACACAACAGTTGTTGGAGAAATTCAATTGGGTTGACTGATACAACAGCACAGACCACGGTGGAGTGTTTCTTTATCCTTAACATCATGTCGTTTGTCAAACTAAATACGATTTGCTTCCCTGCCATCAAGTTCCCTAAGGGGAGAAGACTGCGGATTCAGAGGATTGCCGAAAGGTTACAAACTTTCCGATCTCTTTCCAATCCTCCCACTGCCAGTAGGATCAACAGGAATATATGTGACATTAAGTATTCCATATCTTATTTCGAGAATCTTTTATACGGGACCAGTTTAATGCAAACAAGTGCTTTAAACCTGTTAAATATCTTTAATATTTAGTTTAATTTATAATGCATACATTCTCCGCCAATGCGCATGAATCATGTACTGTATATTTAAACGTGTCGGCTTCTTGCGTTTACGTCCCTCTTAGGATCCAACTCAACACATTAAGAGGGAGCAAATAAAAAAAAAGTGGTAGAGGGGAAGGTGTTTTGATCTCGCCGCTACGAGTTAGTTTTTGAGGCCATACATAAAAAGATGTAAACTGCACATAAAATACCCTGGCAAAAGTTGGATTACGCAGAAGATGAGATGTAAATAGCAATCGACTACACCCAAAACATGCTCATTTCTTTACAATGTTAAACTTTTAACATTTATCACATATTTTTTTTTTTAAATAATTAAATAGTCATTAATTTAACTAAATAGCACTCGGCCAGCAGTTAATTAAAACTTAGCGGATCTAACAGTATACATTCCATCGGAAGAAATGAAAAATATTTTAATATTCATTCGTTATTACAATATTCTCATTTGCAATTGAAAAAAGTATCCACAATATTTGCATATCGTATTCTTACTTTCTAATCTGTATTCCTATCTTACAGAAGTTAGATAGAGGATGGAGAAGGGGGAATAACTTTTGATGGGGATTCGTTTGTAGGGATAGGTGAAAAGGGGAAGGCAGGTGGGGTCAAAACCAGACAAAGAATAAGCCTCGGGGCTGCCATCAAGGAAGACTTGATCCATTACAGCTTCCAAGGACCAGGGCAATGACAGACTTACATACCATCTTTCTGTTTCAATCCCCCTCAGTCGCCGAATTCCCCTGACATTTCTGTATAGAGAATAAAATTATACGGTCCCTCAACTTTTGTGGGTATGATTAGTTCGCTCCGTAAGCTTCCAGTGTGGCAGTAAAAATTATAAGGTGGTAGCAATAAGAATGGTTCCTGATGCGTTGAGGGAGAGATAGATAGAAGAAAAAATATCTCGTAGGGAACGGTTACTGTTTCGCTTCCTCCCCCTTTGCTATTTGTAAAGCAGCAGAAGAATACTTGGCCAGTAATTTAGTCTTTGGGACGGGCGATTCTAATTGCACGTGTCCGAGAGTATTAGAGAGCTAGATACTCTCCCGGAATTGTTTGTCACTGTATAGCCAGGTCCGGGATATAACGCTTCGGGTCAGAAATCTTTTCTTTTGTTTTCGTTTTGTTTCTTAGTAAGGTGATCCCTCTAGCACTTTTAAAGTCTGAGGGGTTATTTTTCCGGTCATCAGGACCTCCTCGACTTTTAAGTGGTGATTAAAGTCTCATCTGTGTTATACGGAGGGAGCAAAGCAGAATAATTTTCAAACCGAAAAGGATTCACCGCTTACATGCTGCAACTTTCTCACAGAATTTCTTCGTGTTGACTAAATTTAGATTATTATTCTATTAAAGATAACCTTTACTAAATTTTATTCATAAAACTATCTAAATCAGCAGAATAATAATAATCGGGAAAATTCGAAACCCATCGCCATCTTTAACAAAATTTATAATTTAATTAACACTGGAAAAATCTTTCTGTCTAATTTGAATATAAAATAATTAACTATAATTAAAAAACTAAAAATAAAAATTAAATAAGGCGATTAAACTCTATAATATTGGAAGAAAACTTTCTACTGTATCTTTACTGATATCTTACTGAAACGACACGACCACACACGTTCATACGATAACTTTCCAGTCCAAGGTAGTGGGATTGACTTTGCTATCATTGAATTTCCAATTAAACATGCTATACAGACTTATACAACAACACGGTCTTACTGGAAATTGCGCCAGTAATTCCAGTTACATATCTTTATAGTAGAGAATTATAACAATTCCAGTTTTTGGTACGCAATGAAAAGTTGCTACAAGTCATTAGTAATGTTTCTTGCTTTGATATTGTCATTAAGGCAACTCTTTGCTTTACCGAGCTGCTGATATATATTATACTAAAGAAAGCTTAAATGTTTGCTAGTCACGTGTTAGCCCGTGGCCATTAACAATAAACTGAAGAAACACCATCGTTAGATATAACGTTTATCAGTAATAAAAGAGAAAACTGATCTTTGACAGACAAAAACAAAGATTAAAAAAAAAACATTTATCGGTGCTACTGTTCTGCCAAGTTGCTTTTTAATTTATATCTTCTAGTGAGATATAAGTACGTAAGAAAAAATTAATGTCGACAATATATAATTTTTTAAACATACTGTATCGATGGTATAAGTATCACTATCGTTAGAAAAATATCATCTACTAACAAAGAAACGCGTAACAGGTGAAGAAATTGTTCTAAAGAGTGATTAAAATTAGGCAAGGCTCTAATAGAGTTGTTTGTATCCAAGGTACTTGAACCATGAGATTAGGTCGAGAGAAGAATGTGGAAACTTAACGTGTGTAAAATTCATCGACCCATTTCGTAACAGTTTGTTCCTGTTGTGGGATGGGAATGAGTTGTACTGGTTTACTCCAAAAAATAAAAATATATAATAATGAAAGTATAATTAAAATTCACTCTTATACTTATGTTAATCATATATATTTATTATTATTTTTTTTTATCTATATACTGTCTAGAAAATGCACAATTACTTTCAAGAACAAAAAATTTGATTTCTTTTCTTTAAAGAATTGATAATCTACTGACCTCTTCGCTTTTAAATTTATATCTTTACTCTAAATTATATTCATAAAACTCCCATTAAAGAAAGCTGTTTATGCAAAATATTTATAAATTTTTGAAACTGGAAAAAAATATTAGCAATATTTTTTTTTTATTGCAAGTTACATTAATTGATGATTCTTGAATGGTAAAGCAAAAAGCGAATAACATTACAAGATAACACCTTAATCCATTAATGAATTAAAGATTATCATCCCAGGATTATCTACTAAGAGGCTTTTTTTTATGTGAATCCAAACATGATACATACACCCACACATATATATATATATATATATATTTTTTATACTTGATATTTTTTCCTCCATCGCACAAACAGAACATCTGCCAAAATCTGTTTTTTATTGTATATAAACATTTATTTCCGAAATATCATCTTTAAATGCAAAACTGAAAGACTCTGTTGTCGTTTTAAGTTATAATGAGTTTTTTCTCTTTAAAAAAAGGAAAGAAAAAAAAAATTCCGTTCTTCTATATGAAGAAAGTGTTTTTTTATTAAAGTAAACAAAGAAGCTGATTGTTACAACTTTCAACTGAAGCAAAGGCATTTTAATAAGATAGAATAAAGTTTACAAAGGTAAACTGCTTTTTCATTTTTTTTTTTTATAGTTTTTCTTTTTTTCTATTAATTATCCAGGGATTTAGTTTTTGAAAAATTTTAAGCTTTACAGTCTACTCTATTAGTGTATGTATAATGCGATATGCAATTTTTTTTTTTTTTTTTGTTAAATTTTATTAAAAAAACGAATTTAATTTTTTATTAATAAAAAAAAAAAACAAAAATAAATAAAAACTCGGTAGCAAAAACTCTGAAGAGATAGCAGACGCATATTAAACTATTATTAAAATAATGTATATATAAAGTGAATTTTTATAAAATTAGAACAAGTTAAAAACCAAATCAAGATGGCAGAAGAGAGAAAGAAAGAGAGAGAGAGAACCTGTTAGTGAGTAGTCCGGTTCTAACTTTGGTTATAATTTACAACAATTACTATGTAAGAAACATATAATTTGGTTGAGTCGCAGTGAGAGGCCTTGCAGACAGAATCTTGATAGTTCTTTAAAGTTGAACATTTCCCTTTCTGCTTTCTTTGCACGCGAAACAGATATTTCTATTTTTGTATATTTTATTCTCTTATTTTCTATCAATGAAACATTTATATCTTGTAATTAATACCTTTAACTTTAACTTAATCTATTTTATGGTATCATATTAGCATTTTTAAATATAGATTTAATTATATTTTATAAATAATGTATTGAATCTCTCGACCAATGTCTGATAAATTTTAATAAATTTCTTTATTATTTATAGAAAGAATTTCTGTATAAAGAAAATCGAACAGTTTTCCTTTTAATGTCAAGTAAGTTAATTAAAGTCATTTTATCTATGATTTATTTATCGAAGAATATAGTTTTTTTTATATATATATAATAAAATAGTTAAACAGAAAGCGTTAAATTTTGATTGAAAAAAATAATAATAAGCATGGATATATGTAAAAATGATTGTAGGTATTCGGAAGAGAGAAGAGGAACGATGTATTTTTCATGTGCGAAGGAAAGAAATCCGATCAGCAGCGACAAAACACCATCTGGTGGGGAGTCCTGGTAAATTACACCTTAGGTACCCTGACGTATCACGTTCACCTAAATCCTTTAGATTGATAAACTTCTAATAATGACCGTTAGCTGCCGATCTTGACTTACAAAAGTAGACGTCATTATCTTCTACTTTTCTATCATATGATCTACCCAACCAATCGTGAAGCGTCCTATTCTTTAGAACGTTTTTCCATGCATAGTGTTTTTTTTTCCTTTTCCTTTCTTTTTTTTTTTTTTCCTTTCCTCCTCCTTTTCGCGAATTTCGAATGCAATAAACGTAAGAGAATTAGAAAAATAAAGTTAAGAAAGGACATTTTGTGGTAAGTTTCCTTTCTTCTTATCCTACAGTAGTAAAACTTCAAACATCAAAAAGTCTTGAAGAGCTTTGAAATCCCAGATGGGTGCGAATAGATAGATACCTGAATACTTGGATACTGGAGATTGGTAAAGGCCGCAAGAGACCATTTTGTTGGAAAAGAAATGACAATTCTAAATCCGTATTTGAAACGCTTTCTTGATCTAGTCTTTAGAAAGGAAAGAGTCCTTCCGAAATTTATATAAGTTATATATCGATAAAAAATAACATCCGTCCATTATATTTATACAGTATATAATACATCCAGTCCGAATTAACTAAATAATTGTTCGAATGGCCATGATTGCCAGAAAATTGCACTTTGATAGCTTTATACTCTTTTCTTGAACCAACGTTGTTTGTTAATTGGATAATTATTTAATTATAAATGTTATGCTTTAGTGAAACGGGCGAAGCTTGTTAGAGTTTATATTAATCCATCTTAACATCGATTTAATGGAAATTATATTTTAAGTAATTAACGAAAATGGATGTGTTTTTGAAATATGTACTTATCGCCTTTTGTTTATTTTTATATATCGGTCTTGATTAATTTGGTAATTAATAAGAAAATTTTTAAAAGTTGATCATGATAAAATATGGCATATAATTACTGATAATGTTAAGTTTATTTTTAGATTTTAATAAAGTAGAGAGAGAGAGAGATAGTAAAGTTAAATATCTCTTGTTTTCTTCTTTTTCTCGAAAATTGATGCAGTCGTACATCTCTCTCTCTCTCCCTCTTCCAAATTTTAGCGCATTTTTATGGTAAGTAATCATTATTTTTCCCTAAATTACTTTCAAATTGCACATCTCGCAAGAAAGAGAATTATTACTTTCCTTTAAATCTTATTAGAAGTTGCAAGAAATTCGTTATAACTCGTCGCATATTTCTCGAAATATTTCTGTTAAAAAATCCGAAAAAATGTTATCCAGATTTTAATCGTTGTGGCGAAAATTTTTTTTTTTTATATTTTACATCTTAATTGCAATTATAAATATTTATAACGAACGAGAATTTTTATACGAACAAAATAAGAATATCTCTCGAAAGATTAATAATGTAAAAAAATACTCCTAATAAAGTTTTACATATTTCACTTTCGACTTTTTTAAAAAGTAAAATTATTCTCGAAAGGGAATTTTTTTTTTGTTTTTTTAATTACAAGAAGAAAGGATAAGTATTAACTGCATAACGTAAGTTAACAGCCTTATAAACATATCTTCTCGAATTCTTTCTTTTCATTAAGAGAATGCGCTATCGTGTAACCATAATCGCTTAAGAAATATCCAGTTTAGTAATAAAATATTCTCTGTGGATTCTAAAAACAGGCCATTTACATATGTTTCTCGTGTAGTTATTCATTTTTACACATCTTATCGAATTATTATTTAAGAGGAAAGAAAAAAAAAAAAAAAAAGATCGAAGCTATTAGACGTAGCCTATTCATATGACGTCAATTTTGGCAAATCGTTGTAAGTTTGCCAAAAATTGCTTAAGTAAGGAATTATTCTACATTACCACTTCGTGCTGATAGCAAAAAATATATAAATATATATATATATATATTTATGTATATAGTCTTCGCTCGCTGCTGTTTTCCATTTTTTTTTTCCCCATTCGTGCAGTAATTTTAAAATAAACAGTTTATCTGCGAATTTTATATTTTTTCGGATATATTAAAGTTTGTTTGAATAAATCGGTTTATTGCTTGAATAGAATTTTATTCTTTAGTCCAGAGTAAAATTTGCTGCGTCAGAAAAAGTGGAAATACGACCTATTTTTATTCACGAAAGAATCGACTTACATCAGCAAAATTTATATTTAAAAAAAATAAAATAAATAAAGTATAAAACGCAGTGGCTAAATCCACAATTTGATTAATTACAGCAATTTATATATATATATATCTTCTTAAAATAAAATAAAAAAATAAAAGAATAATTATTAGTTCGAAACTAAGTCTAAAGTTTTAATAATAACTCGGTTTAATTAAGCTAATTGCATACCAGAAACTCGCATTTGGAAGGGGAGAAATCGTTTTTGGAGTAAAATTAAACATTAATATTGCATAGGAATTTATATATGTAAAAGTAAAGCTGCGCAATTACTGCGATAGAGGAATATTTTAGAAAGAAGTGATCGTTAATGAGCGATTTTTTTTTTTTTCTTCCTGCCAAGTTCTGTTTCTCTTAAACTATATAAATGACCGCGATTCTTTGTTATGAGTTCCTTACCAATTTGGAATTCTTGTACCAATCTCCAATTGATTCTCTCTCTTTCGGGATCGATTATAGAAATTCTGTAATCACTCGGCCTGCTATTATGGTTTTATAAGTATGATTTGCATTCCAGGCGTTTCTATTAAAGATCGATAAGAATTTTCGCTACATAAAGTCCTCAAAGAATTAAATACGTGATTTAATAAGTTTTTTTTTTTTTTTTAATCGTCGTTTAGATTCAATAATAATCGATTAATCGATCGGGTATAAAAACTATATATATATATAGTATACATTTCTCTACGGATGAACTGTTATTCTATGACACGATTTGTGAGGAGATAAGTATGATCAATACAAACAGAAAGATCTAATGAAATTTTGTGTTCTGATAATATGGTTCCGAGCTACAACCGAAAAATCAAAACTATGCTTTGGTGTCGCTGATTGGCCGAAAAGTGATCAGATGTTTATTTTCTATCAATCATAGCTCCAGTTTATCATCGGTAGGCTACTAAAATTGTTTGATGTTTCGACTGTAGCTCGCAAAAATGGATCGCAAAAATTCAATGAATCTTTTCTGCCTTCTAATAAAAATACAGAATCGCTGTTTTTTAATTCTCCATAATCGATTTGACTGACTGTATTCGATTTAATCGATTATTAATTAAAAAAACTTGTCATTTTCATATTTTCAGTTCCATCAGTTTCCTTCATAAAAACGAAATTCTTTTATAAATAATTTGAAAGTCATCGATTATAGATTTTGCAATCTTCAATTTGGGCGTTGTAATAGATTATTAATCGTTTCCAATCGTTATAATCGATTACAGATTTAAAACATATAAACGTTTTTCTTTTTTTTTTATTTAAATTTTGATATATTTCATTCGTAAACGATTAAATTTTAAAATAACATGAAAGAAAAAAGAAGGAAATTTTCGTCGATTGCATTTTTCGAAAATTTATTCAATTCCGAATATGTAATAGATCGGTAATCGTTTCTATATATTTCTTACGAAAGTGCAATCGATTAAACATTTCGGTCGAAAACGTAAAAGGGGAAAAAAAATCGATTTGGAAATCGTTTTAACCAGTCGACATTCTAAAATAATCCCGCCACTAAGCAGAAATTGGAGGTTTTCGTTCATCAATTAAGACTTTATTTACGAACATTACGACACGTTGTCACGTGACATGAGATTAGGCAAGTGACAAATGTCGACGGTGAAGGACTAAAGAGAAACTGTGTCATGTATTGGACATCCCAGGTGACTAATTGTAAAGATTGAGCATCAGTTAGCGATTAGATGGCATCATGTTTCAAGTAGAACGTTCTGTACTTAGACCACATAGATTAGCTGTAAATAATATACACAAATCAATCCTAATTTCCTAGTTAATTCTAATTTCGGATTTTTAATTACAGTTCCTTCTTTTTCAAAAAAAAAACAAGACTGAAAAAAGAGGGACTCGATTTTTTTTTTTACATTTAAATACAGAAAGAGAGAGAAAATTAAGATTACAGATGTTAGTAAGATTTAGAACAGTGACCAACTTTATCTTACTCAGGATTAAATTAAATTAAAGAACTGAGAAAAGAATAGGATAAAATTAAATCGAATTAAGGTAAAGAAGAAGAAACAAAATTTAATTTAGCCCATCAAAGTGTAGGTTTAACCGAACAAAGAGAGCTTGAGGCAAAGACCCAACTACAGGAACACTGCTAATTTTATTAGATGTAGCATATAGACCCACACACACACACATATATATACGATAAATATTAGGTAATTAAAACCGTTATAATATTAAGGAATGGTGTTTTTTTTCCAAGAGTGTTTTTTCAGGACGATTAAAGTTGGCCCCGATGAACCACCTACTGGTCCCGGAGTCATGGTCCATTACATGGAGCGAAATGCATGGTTGGTTGCCATTTTTACTCACCATTTGGACAAGCTTGGAGTTGGCTCGTTTCCCAAACGACAAGCCTAATATCCGTTGCTATACATTAGCAAAATGGAGAGTCGCTCCGCCATCCTCCGATTACAATTACACTCTGGTGATCAATAATTATTCCATACAAATGTGGAATAATCATTGATCACCGAAGTATAATTACAGCGAAATGTAGACAGTGACCAGGTATAAGTTATATAGTAATTGTAATCAGATACAACGATTTTAATCACCCTTTACAAGAAACGAAGTATCGACAAATGAATTGTAAAACAGCGAAGATGACACCGCTCATCTGCTCTTTAATACCTTTCGTTTAGATTTTTATAATCTTCACTTTGTTTTCTAATCATTCCAAATTGCCACAAAATTAAGTAAAGCTTAATTGGCCGAGATTTAGAACAGTATGAATGATGCACTGCCTATTAAGGTGTTAAATCAAACATTTATAAGCAGGAAAACAGATGCATAATAAAGATAGATTGATGACCGGAGTCATAAGGACGCAACATCATAGAAATCCCATAGAAACAAAGCTGGATAGAAGAATAAGATTGCCCGGAGCCTGTCGGGAACTTACCACCCGTGTGTGTTTGTGTGTGTAAATGCTTTCGTTTATGCTATCCCAAACGACACGCGGGAGGGGTGAGACGGTTAAAGTGTGTGGTATAGCGGCTTTAACCCACAAGACGCTCTCTGTAGTAGTAATCCGGTATGCCTCTGGCAAGTCCCACGAATAGCAGTCATAAATATCGTGGTCCGGCATTTAGTGAATAAACTACAATGGAAATACACGCATTATCCTATTTTTTACATTTTTCTTCTATATTTACAATCCTTACGAAAAGATAGTTTACGTTTCTGTTTCGTACGCGTTACAGAAGCAATCCATCGATTTTCTTAATTAAAAAAAAAAAAAGAAGAGAAACCTTTCAATGTTTAATAATTATTGAGATTCCGAATTTAATGCTGTTTCTTAAACTTATTCTTCAGAGAAAGAGGGGAGAGAAAAGAGAAAATAACCTAGCAGAAGTTGTATCTTTATTAAAAATAAAGTCAAATCGACCGTCAGGATGAGAATGAGAGGAGAGTCGAATAAATTGGACAATTTTAAAAGAAGCGAAATCTCCTATAATAGAATCTTTATGCCGACTTTTGTTTTATTAATAGAAGAGCGGGAGGAAAAATAAAAAGATAAGGAGGAAAAGAAATACAAAATTTTCAAAAAAACAAAAACAAAAAATTGAAAATATTAAAGATGCTGATAACACTAAACATACTAAAAATATTCGAAAAATAGAATTATAAGGCCTATTTCACAGATAATTTCGTTAAGTTACTTTCATAGAAAGAACGATGAGTCATGTGTCTGGTAGTTATACAATTAACATCTAGCAGTCCTCTTTCTCATTAGTTTAATGGCTGACTCATATACCTCATGTTAGTGAAAGACTGCTTGTCTAATATCTGGTCCTGGAAAATGTCTTGCCTAGTGATTAAACAAATAATAAAACTGAATGTCTTCTTTTTTCTTAATCATTTAACCAAAGCTCTTTACCCATATTAAATTTACATGACATTGCCCGAAAGAGATCTCGAGATCTGTTTCCTATATTTAACTTATTAACGTTACGTAAGACAGAAACTATTTGACGTATAACGTTTATGCTGCAAACGGATCATTAAATTTTTAGATGAATATTCGGCAAACAGTTTAAGTAATCACTACTATTTTAAATAAATATAAATTTCTTATAGAGGTTCGATATATATTATTATTTATTCTGGCTTAAGTCAAACACAATAGCCGAATATAAGGCGGAATAATAACATATTCTTTTTATACTGTAAAGGTTTATAATGCTTTTCTTCCGAGTGATACCGATGCATACTAAGCCCGAATCTTCTGCATGAAATTCTTCGAAAAGAAGAGAAAATGTGCTTTTCTATTTATCCGTTCAACTGAATTCAAAATAGCTAGGCTATCCACGTTTTGCATATAGAAGAATCTGTAGTACATTGAAGGCAATAAGATTACAATAGCCTAGCGAAAAAAAACGGGTTAGAGAAAGAAAGAAGTAAATTTCCTTTTATTTAAGTTTGTTAAACAAACAATGATTATCCCCAAATACTTGTTGATATACACACACACACACACAGAAAAAAAGTAGAAGCTGTACAATTTGGCAATTGCATAACTTTAACGAATGGAAAACAAATTTGGAGTCGGTAAATAATTTCCTTTTAGGGAAATTGTTAGGTAATTTAATTTAAGAGAATTCTATTCGTTTATCTATTGTATCTTTCAATGGCACGTGATCTCTTCTCTTTTACTTTTTTTTTTATTTAAATAAAAATTAAATTCGTAATATTTATTCTGATAAAAAAAAAGAAGACAATTTGTTGCCGTTTTCTGCATTCGACATCCGAGTATCACCTGCCTTTTCGTCATGGTTAAGTTAACGTTTATATTGGGTATGAATTGATTGTTATGCCTGTGCCAACTGTCGGATGTGCCACGGATGATAGGAGTGATCGCCCAGGCAATTGCATCAATGTAATTAAGAAACGTCAGCTGCACTGCGGAGTAAATTAGACTAATATAGTTTCTAACTGACATTTTTTACGCTTAAAACTAAGAGCTACTGCAAAGTCTAATCAAAAGTGGAAAAAAATAATAACTCGACGGCGTTTTTAATCCATTAAATTAAAGAACACTCTCTATATCTATGCTTGCAGTTGGCACGAAAATTAAAATCAGTTCGGTTAAGTTTTTACGCTCTAACTAACAGCGCAATATTTAAGTTGGAGAATATATATAAAGTTGTGTAAGTTGTATAAGCCCAAGTGTGCGATTCTGGATTTATTTAGTACATTAAGATGAACGTATAAGAGAATAGCCAGGGAGAAATTTCCATTAGGGTCCTATTGTTTCGGAATTTATAGAGCAGATCTGCCCTTCAACACGTTAACATAGCTGTTCGATGTGCCCTCATCACTATCGATTATCGATTTCATTCTCTGCACTACATGGTACACAGCTGAATGCGATTGTTCTGTCGTGACATTTGCACATGATGCAGAGTACTGTTTTAGATGCTGATAGCCTCACTGCCTTGCACAACTTTCTCAGTCTGGCGCCGCTGTCAATAGCACACATTTTGGATATGGGAATTATTTAACTTTTACGACATGTCAAGCTGTAAGAAATCATATTTTATCATCTGATTCAACATTTTTTTTTTTGATTCAGCATGAACGAGATGTTTCATATTTATATAAATGGGTGGAGCCGCGGCTCTTCTTTGTTCGAAAACATTGTAGAACTCATTTTCATGGAGAATCGATGTGACAATTGCATTATCTCTATGCATTAGTACCCTAGAGGCAAATTTCTTCCGCTCTCTCTCTTTCTCTCTCTCGTTCCATATTCTCTACTAATGTATAGATTACTTTTAATATATATATATATTATCTGTTTACAAATCGAATTTTATTTTTTCATTAAAATAATTTAATAAAATTATAATAAAAACAATCCACGATTCAAAATATCTCGACATGAATTTAGTCTATATCCAAGTACATAAATCTCTCTATAAAAAAAAATTTAAATCTGCTTAGCAGAGAAAATTATGAAGTGCTTAAAGTTCTCGACAAAGAAGATAAAGTATTAAGAAACAGGAAACAGATTGAAGCTTAGTTTATTTGAAGATTTCTTTCATCTTCAGCGCCCAGGATAAGATGCCATTCAGTATTTTTCACAATCGAAGACTTTTCAGTAACAAATAAAGGCTTATGCGTGCATCATCGAAAATTCGGATATGACAAACAGTAAACGTTAGAAAGTCGACATCACGTAGTTCATCATTTCAGTAATGCAGTTTGACGAATTCCTACAGTTATTTATTGATCTCGGTCGAAAATATTCATTAAAAACATTCAATAAAGTAGCATCTATCTGAAGTAATAAAAAAAGACCGTTTGCAATTTGATAAGTTATAAAAGTATCCGACTCACATAGTTCTCAGTATTCAAAATTACTTACCATTTAGTCTATTTAGTGCGGCGCCAGACTATAGACTCTTCTTAAAACAAAAAGAAGCTATCAGAATCTAAAACAACGTGTGTGGCAAGATTTAAAGATGGAATATTGAGGTCACATCCAAGTGTCTATTCTGCAGCTTTATATACAGCGATAGCAATCACCGCCTCTAGCCGGCTATAATCCTGGCTGCGATTCTTAACTGGAAGGAAAAAAAAAAAAAAAAAAACAAGAGATCCGTTTTTAACGGTTGGAGATTGACGGGACTTTGTGATCTAGGCAATTACCTGGCCTTAAACTACTTCGAATACAAGACAGAACCATCAAATTGCAATCTAGATTTGGTAGGATTTTTACGGTGTTAGCTCTGTGTATAAAAAAACTCTCCCGGATTTTTATAGTAGGAATGTAGAAAATGTTAACTCTGATTAATATTTCTTAAGTGTACTAAGTACGAGAGATAATTTTATAAGTTCGGAATTAAATAATTTATTTAAAGGGAATTATTTAATAGTTAGAATTATATTCGAATTAAAACGTTTGAAGGCATTAAAATATTCATCTTCTCCTGCGAATTTCTATTATTATTGTTTACTCATCCACGACTATAAATTATTATAATATCTTAACGAGAAAGACGGCAAACCTGTTGATAAAGCTAGAAATATTTTAGAAAATATTTATATAAATTTATAGATGAATATGTGTATAACTCATAAATGATTCTATATGTTCTTAAATTAAATGTTAAACAATGTGAACACTGAACAGAATGTCGATACCGATAAATATGAGTATTTTAAATGAATAATTTGCATAAATATAATAATGATAATAAATAATAAATTTATTCCATTTTGAATTTTATTTTCATCTCTAAAATAAACACGCTGCTATTCACGTCTGTATAGTAATAAATATTCATGTTTATCTCTTTTGTAAACTAGCCTATTAGTTGCATAAAGTGTTATTCACTTATTGGAACAAACACTTACAGTTGTATTCGCATAATTTCTTTTTGTAAACTACTAGTTGCATAAAGTGTTATTCACTTATTGGAATAAACACTTACAGTTGTATTCGCATAATTTTTTGTAAACTACTAGTTGCATAAAGTGTTATTCACTTATTGGAACAAACACATACAGTTGTATTCGCATAATTTTTTTTTTGTAAACTACTAGTTGCATAAAGTGTTATTCACTTATTGGAACAAACACTTACAGTTGTATTCGCATAACTTTTTATAAACTACTAGTTGCATAAAGTGTTATTCATTTATTCATTACACGTGTAAGTGTTACACATGTAAGTGTTATTCATTACACATAAAGTTGTATAATTTTTTTATTCATAGCCTAAATTATAAAAAATTAGCATTTATAATTGTATATTTTATGATCAAATAAACAAAATAAACTAGTTTTAATCGTGAATTTCATGGATCATATGCAAAGTTAAAAAAAAAAAAAATAG
>WUQG02424137.1:0-14910 GCA_011317285.2 Androctonus mauritanicus | reverse complement strand
ATAATTTCTGAGATAAATAATTCTGAAATTTAATATGGCTAGCGATTGTGGTCGTAAAGTCAAATGGTCGTAAGTCGCATAGGTCGTAAGTCGAGAACTAGCTGTATAAGCATAAACAGATTCATATTTGAAATAATATAATCAGCATTTGCAACCAAGAGTAAGGTATTTTGAATATTTTCTGAAAATTTTTTAAGACTTAGGGAAATTAAAATATGACTTCTTATGTAAATATATTATTTATATATAATTAATGAATTTTTTGATAAGCCAGAAATGATAATATGTTAAGTATAACAGATTCATGTTAATACTAATAAATTTCCCAGTAAAAATGTTGGGAATTCTGAGATAAAATTAAATCTTAAATTATGATTTTTGAAATAAAAATTTTATATCCAAATTAGACTGTAATATTTATTTAAAATCTGTTAGTTATCTTAGAATCCTTGATTATCTAAATATAATATTTCACTTTTACCAAACTTATTGAACTTTTCCTTCTCTACATATCCACTTCCTAGGACCACACATTTATCACGCCTTTGGAACAGTTGTTTAATCTCATCTTATTGCAAGTTAGCAAATTTGAAAGCAAATCAGCTCTCCACAGCAGTAATGACTTCTATCATCGAAGAAATTTCTTCCCCATAAATGCTATTTCATATTTCAAAACAAAGTCTGAAGATGCCTGATCAGGAGAATACAGAGGATGATGCAAGATTTCATAGCCATATTTGTACACAAAAGTGAATGTTTCTGCAACCTTGATGTGCAGGTACATTATCAGCAAGTAGCAACACATCTTTTGATAGCAAGTCATGAGTTTTTTCCTTGATACTATCTCAACATTTGTAGCAAATTTCTGTAGTACACTCCTGTTATTGACTATCCTTTCTGTAAATAATCTGTCACTATGACCTGTCCTAAAACACAAACAACATGACCTTGCTGGACAACTTTCTCTTAAGTAATCCTGTAGTCTGGTGCAATCACATTTGAATTCCTATTTCCATTATTTCACAGTCTCGTATGATGGACATTTCTTTCTATATATATAACGGATATCTCTTGGTGGATTGTTTGTGCAGTTTTGCCTTGAAGATGAAGAAATCAAATCATGGTTTGATACTCAATTTTATCCGGTACTTTCTTTTACTGTTATGTTTCTAACTCTGATTAAATGTGAAAACAAAAAAGATATGCATTATCAGTAAGACAATAATCTATCATTGTTGACAATTATAGATCTATAGCACACAACATTGTGAGAGTACGAACTTTTTGGTCTCCCTTGTATATTTAAACTAAAAATATTATAAGTTAATAGAATCTCAAATACATATTATAAAATGCTAATAAATTTAATACTTATAATGTTGATAAATTAAGATCAACATAATGAATATAATTGATTCTCATTATTCGCAGTAGTTACATTCTATAAATTCTTCATGAATACTGAATTAGCGAATACTGAACCATTGTGCTTACGGTAAATACAGAGTTAGGTTCCTGTGAATCTTTCTTCCCAACATTTTCATCTTTGCTTTATATGTGTTTTTCTGTTTAAAGACATTTTATTTAATGTGTATTACAGTACTTACAAATAATTAAAGTATATGCAGTGTGCAGTACTATATACATTATTATAATTACAATAATCTTTATTTAAGTTTCTAAAACACTAACTATGTAGTAAATAAAATCTTAATTTTGATGGGTAGTTGTTTGATGTTGTACAATGTTTGATGTGACAGTTGACACATTGTCTTCCTGAACTGCATTGAAAATCTGCATCAGCCTTATCTGCATTGCTTTTTGCTTCAGATCTTCTAAAATCTTGGCATAAGGAGCAAATATATAGAAAGTTAGGTACCTATATTTGAGGCTGCATTCAAGCATAGGGTCCCATTCTTCTGTGGGATTTATGGACGATATGAACAACAACACAGAAGCTACATTTGGTAACAATATTTTCGCTGCTCAGTGGGAGTTTGCAAATAAACACAAAAGTACAGTGGAAATCGATTTTATGGTTACAAATTAATTTCCACAAATAGTCGAATACTCAAATATAGAATCCGTGAATAATGAGAATCGACTATATGTAAACTGAGTACAACAACAATATAAAAGAAATATACTTATGATATTATAATAACAATAATTGATAATTTCAGATATCTATATGAATAAAAACTTTCAAATTCCTACAAATTTTGATGATAAAGAAACAAATAGATAAAGCTTATTTCTCTAAAAGAAAACATTTATTTCATGGTCCTACCAAAAAGTAGTAGTATAAGAGATAAATATGTATTATATGTAAAGCTGAATGAAGTAACTTAGACTGTTACACTGTAGATTCTATAAATTAAATAAAAACAGTGTGTTTAGATAAAAATATTTTAATTTTAATGTTAACTGTTTATTTATAAAATTTTCATTATGCCATATTATATTGCTTTTAGATGCACTAACAGCAACAAGAAAAAATCAGGAATACAACTTTATTCATTTCCAAAGATAGCATCAAGATAAATGGATTTTGTTTATATTTAGACATTGCAACACTAGAAGCACATATGTACAAATGTATTGGGAATAGTAACCAAATCATATAATGCAGAGCTGCTATTGTTACAAAGGAAAAATGATTCCCGGAATGACACAAATGCAGAAAAAATCAGTCATTTATTTACTCATTTTGCTTTGTCATAAAATCACTCATCATTTTATGACTCAAAGCAAAATGTTGTTTTAATTATTTTATGATGCAAATTAAAAAAAATCAAAAACAATTCATACTAGAGTATGAGTATATATCAACAAATATTATAAATTTGAAATCCTGGCATTTGTACAGTCACTTATAATGCAAGAACAGATGAATTGATTTTTATGAAATAACCTACATATTTTCTGATGCTCTTTATTGAAGAATGTAATTATCATTATCATGTATAAAGAAACAAAATGTCATTGCCATAGCAACACAATTTGACTTATTTTGATTTACAGAATTTTGTAAAAATTTTTCAATTATTTATATGGTTACTGATTTGTTATTTAATCTATCAGCATTTTACAATTTGTGAATATTTTATTTTATGATTTTCACTAATAGAAATTTTTATTATGTAAAGGAATCTGTAATTGAGGTTAAACTATGTACAATATTTCCTGATGCTCTTCATTTGAAAATTTAGCTATCATTAACATTCAAACTGAACAACTATATCTATTTATATGCAACATTTAATAAAAGATTAAAAATTAATGTAAAAATTAATTCATAATTTTATTTAAACCATTAAAAAAATACAATAAATTGCCTAAATAATGCCATGTACAGATCTGCTAGATATATTATAAAATAAACAGGAATTTCTGAATAATGCTGAAATTTACTAATTTTTTAAAAGAAAGTAAAAGAATTTTTTAAAAAGATTTTAACTAATACAGATATAAAAACAGCTTACAATGACCAATAAAATACAGAAGTGATAGAATAAAATATAGATTAAAATTATATATATACATATATATAATTTAGAGGATATGATACTGTTCAATTTCAAAAAAATCGGGCAGTGTCATATGCCTCCAAAGTATAGATACATATCTGTGTTAAAAGTAAACCAATTTTTATATTTACTATATAAAAATTAACTAACTTTACTATAATGCACAATTGCCTCTCTAAATTTATCTGTGATTTTCTCAGGTGAAAATATTCCTCTTCCAATGGCAACTGTTGAAGTTTGACCAGTTCTAGGTAAACTGCCACTCTTTACTCGCTGAGCTATAAAAAATAAAATTAATTAATTATTTTTATAGAAAATGTAACTGCAATGAATATTTTATCAGTAATATTATTCTGATTACTAAAAAATAAAACCATTACCATATAATTTAAATAGAATAAATTTAATTTATTTTAAGTAACTATCTTTTATACTGTTAATGAACATTATGTAAATCTTGAATGAGTTAATATGATCTAGGCCAATGTTTCCCAAACTTTTTCTATGATGGAACATTTCACAAATTCTGAAATTTTTATGGAACACCTTAGCCATTTTATAGTATAGGTAGATATTAATTATAAATAAATTAGGCAAATAATTTATGAAAGTTAAGAAAACAAAACACATGAAAATAGTAAAATAAACTAGCAACTCCAGTTTCAACTTGGCATAGCATTTAAAATCATATAAAACTTATATTAATTTTCATAATTTTTACGGAACACTTATTGCCTTCTGCGGAACATAGTTTGGAAAATGCTGATCTAAGCAATGATATTTGATAAATTATTTTAAAAACATTAATGCAGAAAAATTTAAAGAATATAATATGCATATATATATTTGAGCATTCTTAACCAGAAATTCTTAATCATAGATAAATAATTAAGAATTTCTGGTAATTAGACATTTTTAGTCTAACAGATTGCAATATAGTCTATAAGGCTCAGCAAATAATTCAAAAATATTTTTTACAGCAAGGGAATAAATGAACACAACTGATATTTCATGTTATTCTTTGTAAAAGCATAGGCTATTTTTTGTTCACAAGTTTCACTGGCTGCGGCTGCAGCTGCCTTACACATGACGGCTGCAGGTCACGTGTGTTGACCCTGGCTCGACACGCCATCTCTTGGTAAGAAGATAGATAATTTATTGTTGCAAAAACACAATATACAAATGTAAACAAATAATTGTAAAAAACGCAATATACCATAATATTACGACGGGCCGGTTTTACGTGCCACACTCTGTAGTATAAACAGATTTGAATTCCTCTTCAGGCTATTGTTTCATTTTGGATTACAGGAAGATGGGAATCAATATTATAGATATGTATACTTAAAAATATAATGTAATAATGTTAAAATGATTCTAATATACATACCTGTAGCACCTTTTGAAACTGATAATGTAGAATATTTTGATGGAAAGGATGAATTTTTCTGTCCAACACCATAATGTTGTGCAGGATATAAGCAGACCATAGATGATGCACATTGTCCTTCATATGTACCTGCCAACCACAACCAATCACCAGCACTTTTAAGCAATTCAATTGCAAATGTATACATAGAAAATGCTTCATGTGGAAGACCAGCTTGAAGATTTAAATCTGCAATGTGTTTTTTCATTCGACCTAACCGTAACTTTCTACAAACAAAACAAATAAATTTTCAAACTGAAAATATATTAATTAAATTTATTATTATTAATTTGTGAATAGCACTATAATAGTTATAATTTCCAATTATTGTATGGCTATGAATGGATTATCCCTATCTAGCAATGCCAATTTTCTTTTTTAATAAATTTTTATATAAGAAAATTATGCTTTCTATAACATTCAGGCATTAATTCGTAAAGGATATTTCACAAGTATACACATACAATTTCTGTAATTAAAAAAAAAATATTTCTGTAATTTCTGTAATTTTCAAATTATAAAAAAAAATATTTGAATTATTTGAAACGACTAATGATGGTCTCTTAACATATGAAATATTTCTGTGTACTGTAAGTATTGAAGAAAATAAAATAAGACTGAAAATCAAGTAATAGTTATTTTGTAGCATATTTCATATATAATATTGCAGTCAAATTTAAGCATAATACAAGCAATAAACATGCCATCATTGTGATTTTACTCATTAGTTAAAAATTTTAAGTTTCATGAAATATTGTCTTAAATTTAAATAATTTTCAAAAATCTGTATTTTGCTAACTTATTGGCAAAAATAAATTCAATTTTCAGGAATTTAGTATTAATGTTTTTAATTCTATTTATTAAAAATTCATTAACTATAACTTTTATTATGGTAATTATTTAAATAAAATTAATAAATATAAAATAATTTACTTATTTAAACAATTATATTGATTATATTTATCATATTCCAATAGAACAATAAAATGCCAACATAATTCAAATTTATATATGGATAAAAATATCTAGAATAATGTTTAATCATTGTTTTATGAAATTAAATAGTTTATATAGTTGCAAAACCATTGAAAAATAAAGTAAGTATATTATAGATACTCATATTATCTGTATATAACAAATACTGGATTTGATACCAGATTCTCTAGTGAAAGTGAAGGTTGTTTTAAAATCAATGGTGTATTTAATAAATTTAACATATCTGATATAATCTGTGATTGAAAATGAGCAAATTATTGATTTAAACAAATTACATGTGGAAAATTGACTGATGATGAAATAATTTCTTTGCAAAAGGGAAAATTTTCACAAAATGGAAAAGTGATACAGATTTATGCTCTTCATTAAATTTATTAACCAAGAGTTCCTAAACTAAGGGATACTAGTATTTGCATTTTATAAGAACAGTGGGATGCAACAATTGGATGTAAATCATAGAAGTTTAAATAAGAAATTTAGTTCTGAAAAACAGTTCCAAAGGAAATTTGAATAATAAAGTATGATAATTTGTTTTAGAATTATTTTTTAAAGAAAATCTATATTTCATAATTATTTCTAAAAAACAAATAACTAAAAAATATTTTTTCTTATTTATATAGTAAAAATTTTGGTAAATTTTTGTAAAATTATGTGTTTATATTTTCATTACATCATAATAGATCAAATTTATATAAATAAAATACAATGCTTATATGTCTGTTCCATATCAGCTCTATATTATTTGACCTGTAGGGACCAAATTTCGCATAGTGACTTCCCTTGACTCCAGAGGTAATATACACTAACCTATAATAACACTAACAAGATCATTCCATGGGTCAGACATTTTGGGATTGCAATATATTTAAATCCTTCAAAATTTTGTTCAAATTCAGACTTGTATGATAAAAAATGAAAACACACTTGTATGATATCAATGTAATGTAACAATGGATGATGTGACAAAATACTCCTGATACATGAAGTCACAATAATGTCAACATGCCATTATAAGTTGGCTAAATCAATGTTAAAGTTGGACAGAAAAGCAATTTTGATTCTAAATGGTATAATAAATGAATTATAATATATTGTAAAATGATATTTTTGTATGTTTCATTATCAATTTATTATCCATAATGCCTATAAATTTACTTAATTTGAAATTTTTTTAATCAGTCAGGATATCAACATAATGACTGCTTAAGAATTGTCATACACTATATTATGTATCTGAAATTCTTCAGCAATGCTGGCTACTCTTGATAGTTCATAAATAAATTTTTCTTTGTTGCTTGTGGTAATTAAAAATAAAATTAAAAAAATTAAGATCATTTCATATTTAGTCAAATATCAATTTTTGTTAAACAGAGAATAAAATAATGTGAAAAATTTCTTAAAAAAAGCAAAAATGAGGAAAATTTACAATGATAAAAAAATTATTCATTCATCTTCATGGACATCAATCTTTAATTTTCAATCATCCTCATGTAAAATTTATTTATTGAGATTGATTTTTCAAATCTTAGATTATATATTTCATATATATTTTTTATGAACCATATATGCTTAACATGACTCATCATCAAAGAAATTTCTTTGATGATGAGTCATTACTACTGTGAAGAGCTGATCTGCCTCCAAATTTAATAACTTCTACAAAGATGGGATTAAACAACTATTCCACAGACGAAAGAAATGTGTGGCCTGGCCCTAGAAGGTAGATATGTAGAGAAGGAAGAGTTGGAGGACCAAATTCAGATTCCTAGTACATCTGCATCATATAGAGAATAAAGAAATTTTTGAAAGTAATGAAGAATTTGAAGATAAGAATTGTTTGGCCTACCCTTATAGTAAATATAGCAGTTTAGTAATAGCATTTTTCTAAATTAAGTCCAGTACACAGCACTAAATGCAAGTATAACAGAATTTTATTTCTTAAAACGTTTTCGGACCTATGGTTGGTCCCTCATCAGTACAACAGAAGAACCCCCCATTGTATATGAAGAATGCGCTGCTCTCCCTCACTCAGATGGTAGCTACCTATGTTTATTTTGGTAAACTCTATATTTTTTTATATATTTTTTGTATATTATGATATACATTTCCTATATGTTGTAAACTCTACATTTACTGAGTATTTTTGTTTATTTTATTTGTTTTTCTGTTTATGCTATTGTTACAAAATTGTTATTTTCCATGTATTGCTATTTGTACGATGCGTATTTTATCTTATTTTTAAACACTTAAATTTGAATTTAAATCTTCATGTAACCAGCATTTAAACTATGTTCTAGTTCCAATGTTCTAATATTCTTTTTTATATTTTTGTCTTAAATTATCAAGTTCTTCTGTTGTACTGATGAGGGACCACCCATAGGTCTGAAAACGTTTTAAGAAATAAAATTCTGTTATACTTGCATTTAGTGCTATGTACTGGACTTAATTTTGATAATAAGCAAGTTAGATTACCTTGAACTGTAGTATTTTTCTGCTTGTTGTTAGATTGTTTTTATTAATTTATTGTAGCAAAATGTCTACAATTATTACAATTAGAAAATTACTTTGGGTAAATCTGAGAAGTTTGAATGTGTGTTCTTTTTGAAGGACTGAAGCAACAATATGAAAATATGTGATATTAAGATCATTTTCAATAGTTTTTTCTGCTAAATTTTATAAAAATGGTTTTTAATTAGTTTAGAAGGTATTAAAAAAAACACGAATAAAATTGAGAAGTTCGTTTTTTAACTACTTTTACAACTAAATAATCAAAATATAGTAAATAGATTAGCACATTTAAACAGAATCATTAATACATAAAATTATATTTTATTCAGAAATGTTTTCAATATCATAGATATCTTCATCAGCTTTCTGTTTAGGACAATAACAATTAAAAATAAGTTAACGGAAAGTACAATTAAGTTCAAAGAAACTTGCACTTTCGTTTTTTAAAAATAGTTCTTATACACACTCATTATCAAGCATTATTTACAATTTAGAATGTGAATTAAGAAGTATAAAAACTTAATTATTATAAATTAAAATTTAAAATTCAAGTCCAAAAATATGAAATATATATGACGTGCATAGTTCAATCATGAAATACTGCATTGTATAGCTATACATATGGTTGAAATGCCTATTGATGCAATTAAGATTCGTATTTAAAATTTTTTTGATAATTCATATCTGGAAAATTTTGTAAATCCAGGAACTTATAAACCAAGATCTACCTGTACTATTACTTAATAGTAAAGAACAGTAAAACTTTACTATTCTTAATAGAACAGCAAATATTTTATTGTTCAGAAGTAATTAGTTTAAAACTAGCACAAGACTACAGTAATTACTTTATTTGACAAATGTTTTCAAAACACATCTTTTGCAGTCATCATCAGGTCTAATACAAACTGTTACAAGACAAACTTACACTTACAAGGTAGAGTTTTTTATCTTCTCTGTTTAAACACGAGTGGTGAAAAAATGGACATATGATACATCCATGTATAACTGTAAACACCTATCACAAAGGGTGTCTGAAGTGGAGTTGATATTTGACTCGTATTTAAATAACCAAAACATGTAAAAGACTTTTAAAAGGTAAAATGTTTGCCAAATAAAATAATTACTGCAGTCTTGGGCTAGTTTTGAATTCACTGTTTTACAGTAGTGGAGAAGTAGAGAAATGCAAAGAAATAATAATTAATTTGTCATTTGTACTGAATACATGTAAAATAAATGAATAAATATATAGTATTCAAATGTATAAAATATTATTACTTTATAATTATTATTATTATAAAGATTATTGAATTTAGAAATATAGTATAATTTATTTTGTTATATTTTATATTTGCATTAAATCTAATGATATCATTTTGAATAAAAGATAATTCTCTAGGAAATTTTAACAAAATGTAAATTTTTTATTCAAACTGAATGTAGGTTATTATGCTAACAGATGGCTACATAACAACAAACCTTATTCATATCTTTTTTTCCTCATTTTAAAATTGAAAGAGTGAAGTATGAATTACATCATTATAAGAATTTTTTATTCTCCAATTATAAAAGAACAAATTTGATAAATTTTACAGCTTATAATATCAAATTATTATTATTTTAAAGACAGAAATATTTTATATAGAATTACAAAATATTTCAAAATTTTATATTATTTTATATTTTATAATATTTGGAATTTTATAAGATTAATTTTTAATTAAATCCTGTAAAATTTCAGTTTTAACTTTTATATTTATGCTATATAAATAAAATTAATGATACCTGTTTTCAAGAGATGATTTATGACTACCATCTTTCTCTATTGGAGTAATAAGATGAGGCACATTAAATGAATGATTCTCTAAGAAATCCAATCTTTTTGATTCTAATATCCAAAACAACGAAGAGATAAAAGAATAAATATCACTTTCTAAGTGATTGCATTTATCAAAATCTTCATATAAAATAAAGTTTGGTTTAATGCCACTTTGAGATTCTTGTGTTTCAGATTCCATAACATCTCTGTCATCATCAATAATTGATGAATTCATTTCTTCTTCTTGTAACCACCCATCTCTTTTTGAAATTTCTTTGGTTCTTTTAAATTTATCAGTATCTTCTGAAAAAGGAATTAATCTGCTAGTAGTTTCAAATTCAGTTTCATGAAATGATCTGCTGAGAGAATTTGGGTTACTATCAGACATATATATACCATTTGTATGTATTCCAAATAATCTTGATATTTTCATTATTGGCTTTTCTGCACTATTATCACAGCTATTTATTGTGCTACTTTTTATAGATGGTGCAATATTTTTAGGGTGAAAAGAAATCTGTTTATTTTTTACAGAAGAAGTCATATGAATATCAGTAGAAAGCATTCCAAAAAGAAGGCATTGAGATTCAAATAAAGTATTAGCATATTTTTCACACAAAGTATTATGACAATTCAACAATGTTTCTAAATCTTCTTTGTGAGTGCATTTACCTATAGAAAATTTATAAAATGAAAATCTTAAAAAATTATTTATTAAAAAAGCTTAATAATTTTTAAAATATTTTATTTATCATAGGAAAATATATTTTCTATTCATGTAATGAAATATAATTCTAATATAAATTTATATTAGGATATTATTCATAACTTATTCACATTATAAATTTTTTAATATATGATAAAAAATTAAAAACTGATTTTTTTTAATGCATTCATTATACCATTATTTTTTAATATTCATTTGTTTATTGTAAAATCATTCTTATATATATAGTATTTCCATTATATGATGTTTATGATTAATTTAACATATTTTCATACGAATGAAATAAAAATATAAAAAGTAAAAAATATTCTTTGTTATTTCTAAATTCATTTCATACAAATATTGCTATTTTCTACATTATTTAAATTAAAAAGTGTACAGACATTCCTCAATCTATATAACACTTAAAGTTTTCCTAAAAATATTAAATAAATTGAATTTTTGTAAATCATTATGTAATTATAATATTTAAAATGAAACACATTATATATATGTATATAGTATACTATGAAAGAGATGAGATGTAATAAGTATCATAATGTGATACATATGCATAATTGGAAAAAGATATAGTAACTTTATTAATGATAATATTTACTATTGTTATCGTAATGTCACAACCACTGACACTATAAAAATTTACAGTACAATTCTGCAATTCATATACTAAATTATAATAAAACTTTAAAATTATTTTTCATGTAAAAAAATTTTTTTAGCAGATTGAATTTGCATAAGTCAAAATTTATATAAATTGGTAAGCATCTGTACAACTACAAACATTGTTGTTTTTAATATTTTATACAATATTTCTATTAGACTAGTAAAAGAATATTTACAGATAATTTTGTAAACAAAAAAAAGAGATTTAAGTTAATAATGAAATAAAGAACTTTATCATAAGTATGAATTATAAAAATTTGTTTTTTTGACTTAAGCCATTAAATTTTTAAATAATAAAGCTGTTATACTATATTTTTCTCTTAGATTGATCTAAATATTTATATATTATTTTTTATAAACATCTATTTTTTCTATAAAACACTTAAAATTTATAAATGACTATAAAAAACTTAATTTTTAAAATATATTAAACTTCATATATTGCATTAAGTATTGACTATAAACATAGGTTTCAATAAAGTAATTTTTTGTTATATGGATGATTGTTTTATGGATTAGTCTAAAATAAGTACAAAATTCAATAGATGAATGCAAAATGTTATTATTATGGAATTTGTTGTAAATATGCAAAAAAAAGTATTTACATATAGTTAGCTTGTAGTTATGAATTCAACATATCCCTAATGTAGGATTTCTTATAAAATGAATTGAATAGCACTCAAGTTTCAATGTTATTGAAAAAGTTATAAAATGATCTTTTGTTAAATGGTTGTGGTCAAAGCATAGTAGACCAATGCTCTAGTTAATAATTGCTTGAGAAGATGATCATCAAATAACAGATAAGATGTCTGCTATAGTCAAAAGTATCGAAGAATTTATTTCTTTGCACCTATAGCATTTAAATCAAAAAGCCTTAAGTGACTCAAAAAATAGACTAGATTTAGGCAGTATTTTAGGTCATAGAAGGAAAAGAAGTATTAACTGCTGCTTGTGGAGAGATATAGATAAGTTTAATAAAGAGAAAAGTAGTTTTGTAAAATTATACATTATATAATATTATCGTTATTATTACAACTCAATATATATGTTTTTACTTCTATATTATATTTTAAAAATAGCATATACAAAATTTTCAAATAATTTCTGATTAGCTAAGCTGACATAAATTCATTAGATAACTCTCTGTTCATTATTTAATAATTTTTATAATTAAAAATATTATGAAAAATATTATAAACAAAATGTAAAAATTACTCTATAATTGTACTATTTTTTTAGTCTAACCAATAAATGATTAAAAATCCTGTGCATATTATAACTGTGCAAATTATAAATTCATGGTGGATTTATAGATGTGCACAGTGTGCACAAAAGTTGGACTACGAATAAGCAAGGATCCACAGATTCCAAGCAGACAACACAAAAAAAATATTTATCAGTATCTATTCTGTTGTTTTTTTATGATTGAAAAGTGCAATTGTGTATCTGTCTAAGGCATCAGGCAATATCACCATCAATATTGAGTATTTTTTGTCTTTTATTTTGATCTGGATTCTTTAATTATTTTGTCTTCAGAATTATTTTGAAGAATGACTGGAATGATTTTGTAAAAATAAATGACCAGACATGCTAGAATGAAATGATGATGACACAAGTGAGAAGAATTGTAAACAAATAGAATCGGATACCAAAAGAAGTGAGAATTATGTGTGCTTACTACTAAGGCAAAGAAAAGAAATGGTTATACAAAGTGCATACACAGAGACAGAAAAATAAATAAAGTTATAATTTAATATATTTATTAGAATATCTACTGAATTTTAGGAGAAAAAAATTAAAAATTGTTTCTTAGTTTAATAGTTTTAAACCAATGCTCTATAAACTTGTCATAATTTTTAATAAAGATATGCTAAGCATTGCATGAATATTTTTATTATTAGTTTTAACGTTGTGTCATCTTGTATAAACTTAATTGATTTTGATACTCCACAAAAATATTTTTATAATTAAAATCATTCTGCAACTCAAAAAATATTAATTTAGAATAAAAATATAATTAATATGAATTCTACTTGTTGCATTGAAGACTATTTAAAGTAGTGGACTAGACTTTCAGTAGCATAAGGAAGAAAGCATTAAAAGCACAGAATCACTCTATTTCTATATTTTCTCTAAATAAGAAATTGAGATGATATTAGGAATTATGATTTTTGCATTCTTCCAAGGAGGATTATTACCCATTAATATACACCATGTCCCTAAATGCTAAAAAAATAGTCAATTTACCATACAGTTTGATCATCTATATCAGTTTGCTTAGATCTGTATAAATAAATATAAAAAAAAAAAGCTCTATTATAGTAATTTAGTTTTAATATAATGTATCATTTATTTACTTTCATCATTAATTCAATTTACTATATGCATATTTTTAATTTTGTCAAATTTCTAATTATTGTTAAATTTAAATTAAATTGTAAACTGGTCAAAAATGAATGTTATAGGCATTCTGTCATGCAACTTTTACAATAATTAAGTTCATCAGAATATTTTAATTTTTAAGCAATTATTTTAAAATTGATTTTATATTTTTATAATTCTTTATTAAATCAAATAATAATAAATTCCCATTAATATGAAAAAGCTAATGAAAATAAAAACTGAATACAATTTTTGAATATTCCATTTATATGGAGGAGGAATAGGAATTTTATAATTGTTAAATAAAGCAATAAACTATTCCTTGGAGAAAAAATTACAATCAACTTACCAATGGATCTAACAACAGGATTCTCAAACAGTATTTGAAAAATTATCATAACTGTGGTTTAGGTAAAAACTAATTTTTTATCTCATTAAATTTACAATAATTATTAAATTTTTTATTTTATTTATTATAAAATGATAAATTTTCAAATAAAGATGAGAATTTTTAAAATCTAATAAAAATTTATTTTATCATCATTTTAAAATACTAGATTTTAAGAGTAGATATTCTATAAGCACTTATGAACAGACCAAAAATTATTCAAGAAAAAACTATTTATTTATTAACTAATGTAGCACTTTCGGCATACATGCCATCATCAGCTAGATTACATAAAAATTCAAAAATATTTGTATAATCAAAAGAGTCTTAAGAAAAGCTAAGTGCAGGGCCCCACAAACCATACTGTCTTGTATAAAATAAAGCTCAACACTAAAGCAGTTGTGGTTAAAATATTTATTAAGACTAATGTTTTTGCCACTATAAATCACTTGTCATCATCAGGTTTCACAC
>WUQG02424126.1:0-14910 GCA_011317285.2 Androctonus mauritanicus | reverse complement strand
CAATCGATTTCTGTCGCGACGGATTGATAATTTATAAACTCATTAATAATTAACGCTAATTACGGTGGCATTCCCACCATAATTAGTGTGGCAGCTCTTCGGTTAATAAAATTTAATAATTTATAACTGAATACTTACTTAAAAATATTAGATCACAACATAATCACAAAAGTCAAATTTAAATCAAATTAGAAAGAAGTATGGAAGAAATATTATTTAAATAAAATATATATAAAAAATATTAAAAGTAAAACTATAAAATTAATTTTTAATTATGGCACAAATAAGATGAGAGCAGTGCATTGATTTTAAGAATAGGCAGATAATGAACAATATTAGATAAGCCAAAATACCTGAAGGAATTAGTTGAAGTTTAGTATTATCAGATGCTTCATCAGATAATTTAGCACTCAGCACTGTGGTAGAAGTTAAATTATCAGAAGTAGAATCATGAATTGCATCAGCTTTCAGTAATATAGTTGAAGACAAAACTGTTTTAGCATCAAAGGCAGTGTCACTTTTAGAAACTTCAATATTAATCATTTTTTCTGGTAAAACTTCCATTTTATTTTCTGAATGCGAAATATGATTTTTATTTGTTTCAAGTGAACTAATATCATCGCTTTTGTGGCTTCCTATTTCTACTTCTAATGATGCTTGAGGATAAAAATCAATTGTTTTTGATTTTTGTCTGTCTAATTCTTGATCTTCATTATAAATTTCATTAGCAAATTGTTCTGATGTAGGTTTTTCTAATGATTCTTTTTGTGGAATCTGAACAACAATTTCATTGCTAAAAGTTTGCTCTTTTACAAATTCTTGTAAAGTAGAATTACATAATTCTTCTGCAGCTGGAGATATATCTTCTTCTATATCAGGTGCTTCATCTTCTGTACGCACTTCAGCCAATTCTATTTCACTACATGACACATTATTTAACATCTGTAAAATTAGATCAGTATCACACTTTTCAACTTGTGCCTCATCATCAAATGATTCAGCTGTTGGTGAACTTCTTTTAAATAGTTCGTCTTCACCAAGTTCACCATCAAAAGCAATTATGTTCTCATAATTTTCCACAGGAAACATATTATCAGATCCATCTTTCAATATTTCTCTAACAATCTCCATTTCTTTTTCCATCCATTTATTAACACTTTCATAAGATGATTCTTTTGTATTTAATTCTGATGGGAAAATTGGTTGTGCTATATCTAATGATATATTATTTTTTGAAATATTTTCTAGAATATCTGACTGATCATCTGACTGGATAAAACTATCAGCAGTTTGTTCTCTTTCCAAAAACTGATCAGTTAAATTTAACTGTTGAGTTTTGAATGAAGATAAAATAACAGATGATGATGATGGAGCAATATCTGTTTGAGGTACAATCTTTTCATTACTTTTAATTGCATTTTCTTTTATTTCATGTTCACTTAATTTTAAATCTAAAGGTTGCATTTTTATTTTATAAAATTCAGCTGTTTCAATTTCTTTTTCAGAAATATATTCTAAATTTTCTTTTATAATCTGATTTTTTAATTCAAATTCTAAATCTGTTTGAAATTTATCTTCTGTTCCTTCTTTTACTGTTATATTATCTATATCTTGATTTTGATAGTGTGATTTCTTTGAAGTTTCAAATGAATGACCATTTTGCTTAGATATTTCTGCTTTAATATCTCCAGAATACATCTTAAATGATTCATTATCTGATTTAATTTCTTTAATATCTTTTTCAGAAAGAGAATAATATTCCTCACCAAGCTGCTGTTTATCAGTATCTAAATCATAATCATTTGTATCTTTTTTAATAATCGTTAAGCCATTATCAAGCAATGCCTCCTTTTTTGAAGAAAATTTATCTTCATCTGTTTTCTTTTTAACTGAAAATAAGTAATTTTCTTTTACTGATGAATTTTTATATTTTTCCTCATTCCATGAGATTATTCCATTAACTTCATAACTATCTTTTTTGAGGTTATTTTTTAATGATATGTCATGTATTTCATTATTCAACTTACCTGATACTTTTGTTTTTTCAGGGAAAGGTTTAGTCTCTTCTTCTATATTAATATTTCTTATTTTATCCTTAGCGATTTGTAAATGTTCATTTTTGGAAAACTTATCATGTAATATATCAAGCTTTTCTTCATTTGAAAAACTTCCTATTATTTGATATTTTGTATCAACAGCAGAATCAGTGGATTCATGCTTTATTATTACTGGTAACTTTTTTGAAAAAACATCTTCAGTTTCATTTATTATAAAATCAGATGTTTCAGATAATGTTTCAACAATTTTAAAAGTTTTCTCTTTATTATTAGTTATTGCTGTATCAAGATTTATTTTATCATCAATATCTTTTTCACTATCAATTATTTTCTCTTCTGTCTTTGAAGAAATTTCTTGACTTTCTGTTACTTTATTAAAATCATCTGAAAAATCAGATTCAAAAAATTTTTTATTCACATCCATATTACACACTTCAAATTCTTTACTTTTTTCAGAAATTGGCAAGTATGATAAGTCATCTTTAAATAAATAAATTTTTCCATTTTCTGTTGTTTCCATTTTATTTATTTCAATTTTTTCTGAATTATTATCTATGTTTATTTGTCCAGTAATCTCAAATGATGTATCTTTTTTAATTGATTCAACATATTTAGTAGAACTATCAAAATGATTCTGCTCATGTTCTTTTATATTTTCTTTATCAGCCAGAACTTTTTCTTCTGAAGTACTGTCAAATACTTTATTCTTAATTTCTTCATTGAAGAGGCCTGCAGATTCTAACTCTGGTTTCAATGTTATATTCTCTTCATCTTTTAATATATGCTTTTCTATTATTTCCACTGTTTGATTTAAATTATCTTCATTTTGTAAATTAACATCATCTTTACTTTGTTCTGCTTGATTATCTTTATTTTTTAAATGATCCTTAACTGTAGTTTCTTTAAAAATTCTATTTTCAATGTCTGTTTTAATTATTGATTTTGGAATTTTTATATTATTCATTATTTTTTGCTGTGTAATGTATTCTACTTCTTGTTTTGATGAAATATCTTCTAGTTCTTTGCACTTTTCTGACAAATTTTCTGTAAATTGTGCATTCATTCCTGGAATTTCATTATATTTTGAAGAAATTTCATTAAATAAATTAGTTAATGGAGGTGAAATTACTTCCATCTTACCTGACTGTTCGTGTGATATAGTCTTATCACTTAGCTGGGATAAATGTTCTTCTAAACTGAAATCTGATTTTGCTCTTATATAATCTTTATCTTCTAAAATAACTTTTTCTGATTTGTTAATAATGGTAGAAATTTTTCTAACAATAACTGTTGATTCTTCTGCTGTGGTAATATCATTACCTTCAGTTACTATTGTAGAGGTAATATTAGTAGTAAATATTTCATCGCCTAATAAAATATCTTGTGATTTTTCTTTCTTACGTACTGACTGTTCTGAATCAGCTAATTCAGCAGATTCTAACTGAGATATGTGAGAAGTTTCATCAGAAATTTCATCTGTTTCTTTTAAAAGTGAAGATTTCTTTTCTGTGCAAATTTTACTTATTTCAGATGATGATGGTGTTGTTTTAGATTGAATCATATCATATAATGTAGAATCATCGCTAAAAGCAATATCTACATTTTCACATGTTTTAATATCTTCTTTCATTTCACTAATTTTAACCAATTCTTCAATTTCATTATTAGATTTCAACATTTCTTCAGCTGGTAGAATAGGTTCTAATTTTTCTTTCGTTTCTTCCTGAGGAACATCTTCCGAAAATATAATTTCATCTTTGGTTCTTTCTTCTTTATCTTCTAATGTTTTTTTTTCATATATATTTTCAGTAATTTTTATTGAATCATCTTTAATGACTTGATCATTTAATGTATCAGAATAACTTTTTGAGTAAGTTTCAGGAATTAATTTATATACATTCTCTTTTGTGGAATCACATATTAAATTGGTTTCTATTTTTAAAATTTTTTCAGTAGTTGAATGCTTTTCTTCAGTTATTACAGGAGATATATCTGATATTTTGTCAATTTCTGATTTTATAGGAGAATGTATTTTATCTTGTTCTTTGGATTTCAATTCTTCAATTGGAATTTCTAGTGACTCTTGAATTGTAGCTTCTTTTTCTATTGCTTCTTTTTCTTCAGACAAAGAATCCATAAGCTGCATTTCTGATAAAATATTTAGATCCTTTGATGTACTCTCAGTAAAAGCTTCTTGTGATGATTCTGGTTCTTTCATAGATTTTAAATCTAACTCAAATTTATTATCTGTCACAGTTTGAACAGTTGTTATCTCTACACTTTTGGTAATAATCTTTGTGACAGTTTTTTTTATTCCATTTTCTTCATAAACTTCTTTGATTTCTTCAGGAGATAACATTTTCCATTCTTTTCCTTCCATATTAGTTTCAGTTTTGAATTGTTCAACAGTTTCTTTGAGTGGAATTTTATCAGATTCACTTTGAATACAAGGCATTTCTGTTTTATAAATTAAGCATGTATCTGTTCTCTCTATGTCTTTAGACTCATTTATAGAATCACTTAATTCAGGTTTAAATGATTCTGTATCTTGCTTATATTTTTCTTGGATGAAATCAATATCCTGAGCAGTTTCTGATATTTTCTGTATGAATTTTTCATCGTCTCTTTCTTTTAATTCATGTTTTTCCTTATTGAAGGTTTCCCAAGTTTCTTCTATTCCTTTTTCTTTATCAGTATAAATTATATCTGAACTTTCTCTAGCTTCTTTAATTTCTTCATCATTAATTATTTCCCAATCTTCATTTATATCTTTTTCTTCGTTAAATTGTTCAAAAGAAGCACCCTCTAATATTTCTGATTTATCTTCTTCAGAAAAAAGAATTTGTTGTTTTAAAGATTCTTTTCGTAATCCACTATAATCTTTAATTTTTGAAATTTCAATAGCTTCTCCCCCAAGACCAGTCTTTAAGAAAAGCTGAATTTCAGTTTTAAGTATTTGTTTTTCTGGTATAAAATCTGAAGAGCTACTTGATTTTTCTTCTAATCCACAAATTTTAGCTTCAGTAAATTCTTTTTCTGTTATTGAACGTTCAGCTTCTTCTGTTCCTTCATCTGAAAAAGCACTTGAATCATCTATTATTGATGAATGTTTAGAACTATTTTCATCTTCTGCTCCAGCTTGGAAAAACTTTAATCTTTCTGCAAAGCTCACTTGCTCTTCAACAACTTCTCCTTTTCTTGTATCATTTTCATCAAATAATTTAACACCTTTAACCATAGTCACTTTAGTTGATGATGAAAAGTCAGGGGGAACGAGATTTGAAGTTTGAGAAAGTCTTTGAAAAAAATCTCTTTTTTCAGCAAAACTAAGAATTTCTTCAGGTGTTAACTGTTTCATTTGAACCTCGCTAAGTTCAAGTCCTTCCATTTCAGTAGAAAAATCAATTTCTCTTGTTCTGTGTATTGTACCTGGATTCATGAGATTAATTCAAAGCCGTGACTCTAAATTTGTATTGGACATTTAAAGAAAAATATTTTCAATATTATCAAGCTTGAACATAACATAATTTGTTTGCTAAACCTCTTTATTATTTCTTTTTTACTAAAAACTCATGCATAAAAATATAATACTTTACAAATGAAAAATACATAAATGTGCTAATGCAATTTACTTGTATGTAGAATGCCATTCAAAAATAAAAATTAAAATAAATGAAAATAACAATTGCACCAGTCCATCAATGCATCATTAAAACAAACTGTAAAAATAATCATGCAGTGCTATTCTGACGTATCATATCATATCATATATGTATATATTTATTTATTTATTATCCCTCAAAACAAAAATTTTCATTATTCATTCATATTGTCAATCCATGCATTACTAAAATTACACTGATAAAGGATGACATTTACAATTCATGTCTTAAAAAGTATTTTTCATGCTTTAATCAAGAGCCCAAAGCATTTTGCATTTTTAAATACCTGGCTCTGTAGTAGAAAGTATTCCTTGAAGTTTTGAAGGTCTTCCATAGACTATAAATAAATTTTTCTTCTTCAAATATTAAGTTTTTATATTATTATTTTAATCAAAGAAGTGAAATGAAGGTAATAACCAATTCTAAAATTATCCTTAGTCAGTTTTTTTAATTATATTTATAATCCCATTAAATTACCAGAATAATTATTGAATAAAACTTATTGATACTTCAATAACTTCAACAGAAATCATGTAAACATAAGTTTTGCATAGAAAATATTAATAAAAAATAAGCAATAAAGTAAATAATAAATAAATTTCATTCAGGAAAATATAAACATATTTTTATTAAATAAAAATAACTGAAAATTGTTTGGAATATATAAGCATTTTATATGCAAAGCAGTTTAGCAAATAGTAAAATTTCAAATTTTAGTCAACATACCTTCAGATGTTAAAGATGTTTCTGTTTCTTTTGATGTAGCACTTTCAGCTTTCATTGATAATTCTTTAGATTTTTCTTCTGTTTTACTCCATTCTAAATACAAATATAACTTAGTTAAAAATTATAAAGAATTTAATATAAATTAATTTTTAAATGCTTTATATATTTTAACAGAAAAATGTATGGGGAAAAATAATTGGGACATTTCAAATAATTTAAGACCATTCATTCTTTTCATTATTCTTCAAACTGAAAACAATTAAAATTAAGATAAAATCTTTATTATAAATATGTTTTAATTTCTTTTTAAAACTTTTCATTAGATACATTCCAAACATATAATTATTTGGAATGTGCCATTAGCAATTGATTATTATGTGTATATATATATATATATATAATGTATGTTTAGAAGGCTCAAATAAAGAAATAAAAAACTTTTGTAATGAGCGGTACTGAAGAGGGACGCTATGTAATGTCCGAAAGTGCTATACCGAAATAAATTGTTCTTTCTTTGCTAAATTGTGCTTGTTAGATACTAGCGTTACAAAGTTTATTTTTTCTTTTAATTTTTTAAAATTCTAACTTTCAGAAAATAAATTATTTGAAAAATTAAGTCTAATCAGAATCAAAGTTTCTAAGAATTATGGATAAATTTAAGACTAATACTTTAGAGAAAATTTTATAATTTTTAAATAAATAAAGATACATTAATTCATATGTTTATTGCTGCATTAGGTTTAAATTTCAAAATTAATTGGTGCCTAATAGTTCAGCAGAAACTCAGAACTAAATAAAAGACTAAATATGAAATAATTATAATATATTATTTTATTATAATATCATTACTATATTTATATTAATTGTTTTGGAATATATCATCATCAATAGATAAAATGACAGACTTTTTGGTCCAAGAACTGATTAATTCCAATGGAAAATAAATTTTTTTTTCACAAAATTTTATTTAGTGATTGTTTTACTTATTTTTTACCTAAATTATCAAGACTGTTCCCACTATCTTTTAATCTGAATTATAACATAATTCAGATTGTAATGTAACAAACAGTTTTGAAAACTTATATATGTATTAGGTTAATGTAATTTTATTGTTTTAATAATTTTATTATAATAGTATTATTTATTTTTTTTGGAAAAATGCATAATTAAGATTGTATAAAGTTAGGAACTATCTGATTCTTAATTTTTTACAATTCAAAGTTACATAATTATTATACATTTTTAGTAGTAGTTAGTCAGAAGTGCTATTTTATAACAACAGATTATCATCAATTATAAATTATTTTGTATAAATTAAATTCAACACATTTGAATTTGATTGATACATAAAAAAATAGAAAGAATAAAAGATAACTTGTACATAGTCTGAATTTTTATGAACAGGAGTTGATTATACTTTTAATTTTCATAGGTGTTTCATATGAAGAATTTGTTACATTTTTTTCAACTTTAATTTCCATATCTTAGAAATAATTGGATCATTAACTATAAACTTTCAGTAATAAGTTTAAAATTGAATTTTCCAATAAATTATTTACTAGTATTTCTTTTACTTTTAATATTCATAAGATATTTTTCATTATAGTACTATCTTGACTTATGTCATTTTAAATTATATTTTTGATGTAAAATAATTAATAGGAAAAAATATTAATAGTTGATATCTTATGGTTTGACACTCCTGATCATCCATTATAAAAATGCTTGATAGGCTGTAGCTCTGTATTAATGTGTATTTCATGAAGAATACCTGTCAAGAGCTGCTAAAATACCTGTTTGGTAAAGATTATATCTCTGATATTTTTCATGCATTTTTGCCAAGTCATATAGAATAAAAAACTTCTCTTTAAATTTCTTTACAAGAATAAGGATTATTTATTATAAAGAAATTTAAAAAGGGGATTTTATTTCATCATTCATCAGTCTTGCCAATATTTCTTATATTTTTATAATAATATTGCCTCTACTATACAAAAATCTAAAATAGTAAAATATTTTTTAAAATGAAATATAAATTCTCTCTTCAGAAAAATATATTCCATACAATGAATAAACAACAAATAATAAAATCAACTTAGAAAAAACTGTCAAAAGATGTTAACATAATAAACCACCATCTATTCTCTGTTATATCTAATGATTGGCAATGATTCATTTAGCACTCACAGTAACAACCTTTCAAGATCAATGCTCTCTGTTTTTTTGGCATTCATATATGTAAACTTCTTTCGTTTTTATATATATAACAAAAAAAAACAAAGATATACATATACAAACAGCCCATGAGTTACATAGATGGATCATTCTGTGAAACCCTATATAAGTCAAAACATGAAATTATCAGCACTATGGCAGGATTTAGAATACACACCTCGTAAAAAGTACAAAAAACAAAGAAGCGCTTTCGATTTTAATGAAAATCAGCTTTAACGTACAAAATCATTCCAAATTCGATATTTACATAAGTAACCATAGTAACAAATTTGAAAACAATCTAATTAACAAAACGTAAAATCCATAAACTAATTAACTTATAACAATAAACTGGTTATAAAATAAAATTATAAAGAAAGTCTTAAATATTTATTCATTTGCATGTCATGCACGATTTCCAGGCATTGTTAAATCGATGATGGGTCTAACTTGTTCATTGGTGTTGGGTTAGCGTTTCTGCTGTTATAGATTTCGATTGTTTCGGCAATCTTTCCTTTCCTGGGGTCGTCCTATTTTCTTACCAACCTGGCATCTTCCCATTTGACAGTTAAATCTGTGGCTAGCACTCTTTGCGCCAAAGCTGTTGTTGTCGCTGGGTTTTCAATGTCTTTTCTATGTTCTTTTACCCTCTTATTGAGTGACCTTGCAGTGTAACCGATGTATTTGAGATTCTCCTGTATATCATTGTCAAAGGCCGCAATTTCGTATACGCCTGGCATGGTAGCTGGATCATATTTGTCTTTATCGTTCCTAATGATGTTAAATAGGGTATTCCTCCTGTTGAAAACAATTCTGGTGCCTGTCGCTTTCTCTATTTTGTTCTTACATCTTATCGTAATCGGATTCATGTCCAAATTATAAAAATTCTTCTCATTGGTAGTCTTTTTATCGTCTGTCCTCTTTGTTTTTTTATCCTGCTTTTTGGAAATCTTCTTCCACAGTCTCAGAATCACATTTTGGTTGTACCCGTGGCGTACCGCCTGCTCTAGTATCCAATCAATCTCTTTATTCTTATCAGCTTGTGTTGTACAATGCATTTCTGTTCGCTGCAGTAAGGCTCTGAAAGCTGCCAGTTTTAATGCCAGGGCTCATTTGAGTCAGCTCTTATGAATATGGGTACATAAGTATCCTTTCTAAAAATACTTAAGTGATATTCCTCTTGCACAATTTTTATCTGCAAATCAAGATACTGCATTACTTCTTCATTCTCTCTCTGCTTTAGAAGCTTTAGACCTAAGCTATCGTCATTGAATGGTTTTTCTAACTTTGGGAGATGGTTGGATTTTTCTGCAAAGACTAAAATATCATCCACATATCTTTTATATAACATGATATTATTCTTTAGTGGTGGCAAAATTTTATTTTCTTTATATCTTACTATGAGTTCCGCTAAGACTCCTGCAAGGGGACTTCCAATGGGTATCCCTACCGTTTGTAAATATACTTTATTATTGTAGATAATAAACTATATTTACAAGATATTTTAACTAAGCGGCAGTGTATAGCTTTGAAAGAATTATATACAAATTTTCTCTTTTTAGCATTTTCCAATTTTTTATGAAATTTTAATGTAGAAGGATTTATGTCAATAATATATGGTAACATTGCATCTTCAAAAAGATTTTCATTGTTTATTGTGTACATCAAGATCTTTGAATAAATTAATTAAAGAATATATGAATGATATTGATGAAAATTAAAAAATATAATTTTAACACAAAAGGTCTTACAGTTTGATATTGACATTTACTGTCAAGATGCAAAAACTTGTAAAGATTATTGAACAACCATTAAAATTTAGAATATATGATATAACAAAATATATCATAAAAATACACAATTCAAGATTTGAACACAAACACAATTCAATATTTCATAATTCATTCTTGATTCAAAGACAATTCAAGATTGTATAATTTGAAGATTTTCTCGAAATTATACAATGTTGAATTGTGAATATCATATTTATGCAATTTTTCAATAAATAAATAATAATAACATAATAAAATATATTAAAAAATAAAAATTTTTCAATTTTAAATACAGGATGTCTATAATTAAAGTTCCCCTATTCAAAGCTGCCTACAGCCATTACTATTCATCAGAAAATTATGAAACTTTGGTTACCCCTTAATAAAGGGATGGGAAAGACATTCAACAAAAAAAAAAAATTGTTCCAAATATCTCCACTAGGAGGTATTTTACTGTAAAACTACCCATAGTGCATATGCAAATGTTTGAAACAATGTCATTTATCAATTTTTGCACTATGAAAGGTTGAAACATTCGCAAAAGAATTGTTTCCAGTGCCTTCATTATTCAAAATGACTCTCAGTTTACAAGATCATGATTTGCTAGTAAAACTCTTTTGTCAAAATGCCAATTCTGCAGCAGTAGCTTTGCAGACATTTTGGCATTTGAAGGGCTTTCAAAGAAAGCCAGTCACTTCCAAAAAATTATAATGAAATTTGAAGCAACAGAATTGTTGGCTGTTCATCCTGGAAGAAGAAGTAAATCCATTTGTACTGAAGTAGTAGAGGAGGTTGCAGTTCAGGTGGAAGAGGACAGAGCTTCAAACTTTATGGGCAGTATTAATGTTTGCCATGTCACAGAAGCATTGGATAGGCCATCTTCTACTGTCTACAAGATCTTCCAAAATATCCTATGGTATTATCTGTAAAAACTTTCACTTGTTCAGCAGTTGTTTCCACATGATTTTGATGCATGGTTGTCATTCTCACTAAAGTTACATCCTCACTCTGAGGTCGATTCCAAATGGCCTTGGAACATCCTCTGATCAAACAAAGCGCATTTTCATTTGGAAAGCTCAGTGTATATTCACAGCTGTCAAATTTGGGATTCAGAAAATCTGCACTTGAACCTAGATGTCCCATTGCATTCCTCAATATAACAATATGTTGATTTTTGGCATCATTTATTCTGGGGCCATACTTCTTTGAGGAGTTAACTCCATCAGGTTTGTGAAGAGGTTAACTCTGACTTATCCTATTTATTATTTCATTATGTTCTTATTATTTTATTGTTATATTCATTATTGTTTAACATATATTTTTATTTAAGAGTTAACTTACTTCCACGTTCTCCGTCTTAGTATTTGATAATCACGTGTTACGAAACGGACATTTGTCTTCCGAACGAGCTTTCTCTGTGTGTGATGTCATCTCATCTAAATAATTTTACCACTGATCCAATATAAGAATGATCTTTTATCGATGTTGTGTTTGATATTATGATTAAACTGTAAAGAGGATGACATGAATTGATTTACTCCTGTAAACTAGTAAAATTAAACTTGTTTCACGATTTATGTAAATGAAGCAATGCAGGACTGTATGTCACCTAGTAGAAAAGCCTAAGAATCCAATGACTCAGAGAGGTGTTGATTTCAAAGTGAAATTGCTTGAGTGACATTTTGAATTCTTGTAAAGATCTGCAATGGCTTAAAGTTTGTATCAGTGGTGGAGGTAGTAGAATTTAAATAGTCTTAAGATTTATTGATTGTGAATAATTTGATTTTGGATATTTGAATTTTAATTAAATAAGTTTTGTCAATTGAAGTAGCTTTATTAAAGCTTTGATTACACTTTTGTAAGTGGTTTCTGAGTCCAATAAATTTTATATTTATTATTTAACTTGTTTTGAGAATTTATTCAATTTATTAGTGTAAGTTTCTAATGTAGTTTTTGCCAATCTAGTTCTAACACTTGTTTGATACTTTTACAGTTGTAAGTTTCCGATTGTTTATTTTGTCGATTAGATGTTAAACTTAGAACATTGTTTGTTTTGAATTATATTAAGATTAGAAAATAGTAAAAGACCTGAGCTCAGGCAGAACTCTGGATTTGCAGGGTATGTGTTAACCGTTAGGTTTAATTATAAGTATTATTATTGTTATTATTGATATTCGATAGAATTAGTGACTTTGCAGGTTTATTGAGATGTTCTATCATTGGGCAGCGATATGCATCTCTGACTAAATAACTCAATTGTTCTGGCTCTGCAAGCATATCAATGCCTTGGACAAACATTTTTATGCAAGACGGACTTTCTCCACACATTGCAGGCTGTGTTAAAGATGTTCTTAAAAGACGTTTTACAGAAGAAAGAGTCATAAATCACCATTTCTATAATGTCTGGTCTGCTTGATTCCCAGATCCATGTGATTTTTTGTTGTGGGGTTATTTGAAAGATCTGGTCGGCTGTGATAATGCAAAAAATCTTAGCTGATCTTAAAGACAGCATTTCATGCCACATGCTCAATATTTTGGGCACTCACTTCACTCAACTGTTGAACATTGCATTTTGAGATTTCAGAGGCTAGCTGACAACAGTGGCCATTGTGTTGAACAGGATTTGCTGCAATATTACAAGTCAATAATACAGTATAGCTAAATGTGTAATTAATTTTTATCTAATGTCTTTCCCATCCCTTTATTAAAGAGTATCCAAAGTTTCATGATTTTCTAATGAATAGTAATGGCTGTAGGTAGCTCTGAATAGGAGAACTTTAATTAAGGACTCTGTATGAAAACAGCTATTTTTTGTAAAACTTGGCATGCTATAATGCTATTTAATATTATCATCAATAATCAACTGTTGATCATACAATAGCTGTTGTGTTATAATAGTTATTATAAGTGTGAGGTTCCGGAAAAACCTCCATAAATTAAATACGCAAAAAGGGAAGAAAGAATAAGAAAAGAAAAAGAAAATTTATGAGGGAAATGTTTTAATAATAAAGAGAAAATTTGAGTAATACTAAGGGGGGAGTAGTTAAGAAGGTCAAGCAGACACGGAGTTTAGATTCTCAAAAAGGTGCAAACCCACATGTAGCACTGCAGTAATCTTGTTATTTCTTACTGATAACAAGAGAAAGTCCGCTCCGTTGAAGAAAATAAGAATTTTATCTTAATTTCGTGTCAATACGGGGTTCGGAGGAACAAAGCAAAATCATTACTGATAGCGAAAAACAGAATAAAAGCTCGAGAAATACGAGAAGAGCAGTTCCGAGAGGTAGTCAAAAGAAGGACAGACAGGGAGAGACGAGAGAAACCTCAAACAAGCCAAGCCTTTTTCCCGAGTTACCCGACCATCAAAAAAGAGAACTTGAAGTTCTCTTTTTTGATGGTCGACACGAAAAGAAAGAAACAAGTCTACATACAGAAAGGAAGAAAGGTTCTGCAAAGTGTTAAGTGTTGTGACTGAAACAGACTAAAAGACTGTGAAATTATCTTCGACTACATCGATAAGTCTCGGAGGAAAGAATCGCAACTCGACTATAAATTCAGGTATTTATCCTCCACTGTAGGATGCACTTTGGTTATACTCTCTCTCAATAAAGATCACAGGTTTTTAACAAACCGTGGTTGTTTCTGTTTGTGTCGGAATAATTCTCACTTTGCCATTCTTACTCACGCGTCTGACCACACTACCGCAGTAGGATAATGCCTGTTTCAATCGTCCGTCGAATCCACAAATAAATCAGGACGTATCTATTCTTCAATTTTCACAACCAACGGTGTGTTTTCATACTCTGCTAATGAATATTTTAGCTTAATTTTACTCATAAGAGTAGACGTAATTCGCCGCAATGTAGTCCATGAGAGTAGATAAATTTGGAAATTAGCGATTTTAACGAATAAAATCAACTCTTATTTGCTGTTAATCAATAAATTATGGAGAACGATGTTCATTACCATCACAGTAATTCTATATTATTGGAATAGTTTTTTTTAATTAAATGAACTGATTTCTTAGTATTTTTCTATAATTAGATAATGTTTAATCATTTTCCTTGAAGAATCTTTCTGCCAAATTCAAATAATACCCGTCTAATGGGAATAGATAAATTTAATTGATTAATTTTATTGAATTTAATTTAATAAACAAAGTTTAACAGATTTTATAATATTCAATAACAATGAAAAAGAGCTAATTTGCATATAATTCTTAATCTCCTTAAAGAAATTTTCTCCGATTCATAAAAATGCACTGTGAAAGTATATGGTGATATTATTATGTAAATTTAATAAAATCATTTATTTGTAGAAACAAGAATGCCGAATATCGTACTTTCATCAAAAATTTTAGCACTGTTACCTATAAAAAAAATATTAAATTAATTATAACCTGCTCTGTCCAATCATCCAGCCAGCTGGACATTTTTCATGATTTTTTTTAAGATATTTTTACTTGGATGAGTGAACTCA
>WUQG02424115.1:0-14911 GCA_011317285.2 Androctonus mauritanicus | reverse complement strand
CTATATCAGGATTATCCGAGATAAAACATTTTTGTGGTTATAGATGCTTAAAGTCTAGTCTAGGATCAATAGATTAAAGATTTAGTGAATTTCTCCTCAAACTGTTGATCTATGTTCATTAATATTTTCTAGATTTCATAAGTCCATATAGCCTTGAGCCAATTGACTTGTTTACTTACGTAAGTAAAAAAGATCTACTGTTTTCCTCATATAGTCCTTGTAGATTTGTTTATAAGCATTCTTAGATTTATGCAATCGTTGAGTCCTCGTTAATTCTCGATTCCCTAAAGATCTTTGGTCGACTAAACTTTTATAAATCTTTTATTTGTAATTTTCCTCTAGATTATTGACTATATCCAACACTTACTACGTTACTTTTCGTGAAAATTGTCTTCTTTTGGAAACTTTATACAATATTCAAAATTATCATCAAAGAAATTTCTCCCTATAGGAGAGGAGATTGCTCTCTAAATTGCGCCATTAAATTGTTTCTAACTGAAAAATTCTTCTGTAACATAATTGGTTTCCTTCTATCATTTATAATCCTTAAAAGATTAATATGTATTATTTTTATGTTTGATTTTAATATAAATTATGTGAATTTTTTCTTAAAACTATGATAATTTTTTTTTATTACAGATATGCATTTTTGTAATCATAAAACAATGCGGTTGTCCTATAATTAAATGTTTTAAATTGAAAAAAAAACTATATTTTTTTGTATTTAAAATAAAATAAAAAAATATTCCAAAATTTATAATTAATTTCATTAGTACTAATTAATTATTTTTTAAAAATTCAATTTGACTTAAATTAAATTGAGTTTTATTTATTTATTTTTATTCTACTTAATGAAATTGCTGTGATTAAGTAGTTCATTCCCAGTTGGGTATATATAAAGAATTTTCGAGATATTTAGAAAGTCTGTTTAGTCTCTTATATAATGATGCTGTTCATCAAAAAATAATAAAATTTCTATAGAAATGATCGCAAACTTGTTGAATTAGCAATTTTTTCTGTTTTAGCAACTCAATTTATTATCAACTTGTTGTATCTGTGGGAGGTATTAGAATGCAGGGTGGTAGAACAGTATTTATCCTGAATTTTTCTTATAAATCTAAGATTGATTGCTTATTTTTTTTTTTATACGTTATTCGTCTTTGTCGTATTCTACATTAATTTAGTTAGTTAATAGGGATATAGGCCTAATTACACTAATAACTAGGCCTATCAAAAGTTGATTCTATTTAATTGATAAGAGGGTAGGGATTTTGAACTTATATTAATAAATATTTTTATATTAATGAATATTTATACCGGAATTATAACTACATCTGTCACATTAATATATTAGTTGTAGGTTGTTTTGTCAACCTGAATCGCACAGAAAACCAGAAAATATAGAAAAATTATTTTCGGCAGATAACCTTAAGCAATAAAGAATTTTGTCTCATGAAGAATCTTCTGAAAGCTAGCAAATTTTTTACTGTTTCAAAAATTCATTTTATAAAAATTTTACATTAGAGGAAAAAGTTTTCTCTATATATAGCTTATATAGTATAGTGAGCAAGATAGGTCGTTGGGTTATTTTCGATGCCATGTTCTCATTTTTCACATATATTTGAATTTTGAAGTTTAATCTATATGAGGCACTACATGTACGCTTTAATTTTAAATTATTTCTTTATATTATTCTAGTTAAAGTAAATTTTATAATTTTTGACATATCGACATTTCTTTTAGCATTTAAAATATAAGTTATAGCTACTGAAGTAAAGTTGTAATAAAATATGTGATGAATACTATAGTAAGATATAGAATACTATATAATAAGATATTTTTATACAAAAATCAACAAGCTCTCTCACTCATTTTGATTTAGATGTACGTTGTAGAAAGAGCATAAATAGGATAAAATGGTAATGCAAAATGGTTCACGACTAATCTGATCCAACCATTTTAATTTTCCAATTTACTCAAAATATGATAGTTTCATTACAAAATTTAATGATGATTCCTTGATTTAAATTTTACTGTTTTTTTGCTGTTGTAATTTTATATATTGAATAGTTTTTTTAAATTATCAAATATTTATTATTTTTTTTAATTAGCTAAGAAATAAATATTAGCTCAATTGAATAAACATTTTTCCCATTTTGTTCCGTTGAATAAACTGTCTTGCCCCACTATTAGGGTAAGATACCTAAGAGCTAAAACGCCTAAGAATAATAGTGGGGCCTAAGAGCTTCAATTGACACGCTATTATTAATGTTTTTTAAAGACTCTTTATCTTTCTGTTGAATAACAATTTCAGTACCAAGGTGCTCATTAATAATGATCTTTTCTATAGTAAAATTTATAGATTTTTTGTACAAATATTTCTGATTTTATAACCGAAAGTCTAAAAACTGACTGTTTTTTTTACTTCATATTTTTCTATACAGTTTCAAAATGCTTAATAATGTCTTAGTTTTAGTCCAAAAATTCCATATGGTTTGAGAATAATGCAATTTTTAATGCTATGTTAAAAATTCGGTTTACTAAATATATTAAAAATAATTTTTTTCCTATTTCGCGCTGTTTACATCAGACTCTTTTCGATTCTAATTTATAAACGTAATAAAACTGTCAAAAACAAGCTTATATACACTAAAAATTGATTTATTTTATAGAAATACTCAAAAAATTTCGAATTTTTAACCAAAACACTTTCATTTTAAATCAATATACAGTATATAGGTGGCGGATATCCGAGAATTTCTTTTTTTTTTTTGTAGCTTTCTCTCACTTTCAATTTTTCAATCCAGTACTGCATTTTATTTGATTGGTCTTTAAATCTACATTTCATCATATTTATCCATTGCTATTTATTATTATTATTAAGGTATAAGAGAAGGTTTTAAGTTTATATACGATGCGATTTTTCAAAATAGATATTTGTCTAAACTTTATTAAATTTTTTATAATAATATAGAAAAATATTTTTAAGGCAAAAAAGATAAATTTTAATTCAAAATGTTTGTATTATTCTTTTTTTTATTTTTTTTATCCATCTTTAAAATGTCATTCTTGCGTAATTCGAATTAAAATAAAAAATCATTAAAATTAATTTGATTTTTAATTTTATTTTATAATTAAAGAGGATTATTTTTTAAAATCTTATATTCAGAATTTTTTTCGATTTTTAGATAATCTATTGCTGCAATTCAGGTCTAACTTAATTTTATTTTTTATTTTTTTAATAATTTTTTACCTATTTCTTGGACATCTTGCATTTCAAACGTTTCGTAGCTTAAAAGTTATCTTCGACATAAAGAATGAATCGAAATTTCTATTTATCGCCTCGATAGTCTATAAAATTGAAGAATTGCGTATAAAATTGATGAATGTTATTAAATAGGATCCTATAAATTTTCTTTTTATATAAATTTCTTTTATTATGAAGATGTTTATAACGTTATTTTTATTCACAATAATTTCAAAAATATTGTATATTTAAAATATAATAAATATTTACTCGGAGGTTTCAGTGAATTTATTTTTTTATACATGAAAATTTTTACATAATTTTTAATAAAATATTTACTGTTTATCTTCATAATAAAGAACTGGAATTAAAGCGAATTTTTGAAAGTCCGGATACAATGGAAAGATTTAACTCAATAATAAATTTTATATAAAAGCCAATAATCCATATTAATGCACTTTAAACTGTATTAAGTGCCAGAAAAGATGATAAATAATAGAAATATTAATTATGAGTTCGTAGTTTTAGATTCTAACAGTTACTTTCTACCATTATTGCTCCTAAAAATCTGTAAATAAAATTTTTAATAGAGAAACAAATTAACGACTTTCCAAGGAATAGCATGTCTAATGAACAATTTTATATCTAAAAGTTCAGCAACAATTATCCAAATTAAGCTAATTTTCGAATTCTAAACTTTATAATGATTATTTTTCTGGCATGAAAATAGAAAAATGATAAATTTGAATTTGCGTATCCTTATTTTGTAAACGTTAAAAAATACATCAAATTTTTAACCGAAATAAATTGTTTTTTTATTCCAAATGCAATTTTTTTTGAATAAATGGAATATTTTTTTTACTTCATTTCACAAACTACACTGCATGCAAATATGCGAAATATTTACATATCTCTTCTTAAACGAAGTCTGTTAGTTTTCTGATAAGATGGAGAAATTACGTAGGATAGACGATTTCTATTTAAGAAACTTAAACTCTCTTCTTTATAAAAAGAAAAAATAAACTTTTTTCTCATTTTTATATGGTGGTCTAGATAACAGAATATATTATAAAAGTTAAGTGCCACAAATCTTTCTAGTGAGCGATATGATATAAGCTTATAGATATGCTATCACTGTAATAGAGATTCTCAAGAGAAATTTTTATGTGGCCACATTGACTAATATTTCTCTTAATGCAGAAAAAATTTATTATTTTTTAGTTAAATAAATAAGATTTCAAATATTAAAAGTATGATCACGCTACAATAACATTTTTCTGTTTGCTTTCTGTTAATTTACAATAATTTTTATAAAAAAAATAAATAAGAAATTATAATAGTTATGTCCAGTTTTCTTGAATTCTGATTTCAACTTACACTCTAAAATATTTTGTTGCAGCTGCACTAAAATCTTCTGGTAAACGCATTTGAGAAAAGCTGCACTAGAGAGATAACAGCATATAATGATGTAAATGTGATTGAATAAGAATATAATGTTCACAAATACGTTGAAAAACGACAAATGGAGACAGATAATAGTTCAGAACATATAAAATTTATTAAAAAATTTAGAAACTAGCAAACAAATAGCCAGCACCAAGTAGAAAGTCTTCAAATTGGATTTTTTCATGTGGCTAGCAAATACTAACATTTTCTAAGCCCATCTCTTTCTCCTGAGGTATTAATAATATTTATTACATTTAATATACATAGAATGATTTTTGTTTTTGTTATTATTCTTTGAAATGATCTAATTTATTCATCATAACTTAGCGAGGCTTTTAGTTGCTACTCAGGTAATTTTGTTATTCAAGTAACTCTAGTAGTTTACTAAACTCCTCTTATATCTTCAAATTACCATGGAAAAGATCCGGATCGAATTCTCACTAGGATTCCGATTCCAATTTTCTCCTTCATTCTCTTAGTATATCTAAAATGAGAATCAGATTTAAATAGATCATATTTTAACATCAAACACTAAGTGCAAAGGAACAAAAGATGCAATTAATTGAAAGGCATTGTTACAATATAATCTCATGAATTTACAAAACACCTCCTTAATTATTAAATTTATTTAATATGATAATTAAAATTTTAATATATAGGAAACATCTAAATAAAGAATGAAAGTTATCAAGTTCTTATTCGTTTTTTTCCTCCGTTTCTCGAATAAAATCTTCCCAGTTTTCTTTATAAATAAGGAATTATAAAGATAGATTTCGGTTTTTCTGGAATTTTAAGTCCTGTTTATAAATAATAGATTTGTATAAAATAAATTATTAATTATATTTTTCTCTTATTCCGAAGAATTCCATTAATACTTTTGATAAGTATGTTTACGGAATATGAACATTTCTACTGTTGTTTGAATTATTTATAAATATTTATTTTTCGACATGATGTATTATCATTTCGATCTTAATATATTATAATTATTAAATTAAGATTTAAAAATGCAAATATTATCATTAAAAATCGAAAAAAATTATTTTCTATTTTAGTTTATTAGCTATTTATTAATGAATTTTCGTTCGTTTTAAAAGTGGTTTTGCTTTAGCTATTTTACTTATGCACTTAGTTAATATATCTTGGATGTCGTATCTTTTTTTATGTGCTATAAATTTTAAAATAAGACTTTTGTGTAGGTTATATTATCGAGTATATTATTCCTGATTGTATAATAAACTAACAAAAGTAAAGAACGACGAATCGAATATTTATACTAGAAGATATCTCGAAGAGTAATTTAATTCAGAAATGAATGATTGAGAGCCATAAGATAATAACTGCCTATGAATCTTAGTTGAGAATGTTTGACAGTTTACTTGTCTACCATTCAGGATTAGTGCAAATGTTCAAGTTCTGTCTTTTAATGAAGAAATTTTTCTAGTCTAGACAGTTTATCTTTCACATAAAAGTTTTTTCAAATAATTTTCTCAGGACACGAATGTTTAAAATGTTAAAATATCATAAACGTAGCTGATTTATGCCTATACAAGATGTTGTAGGTATAAATATTAATATAAAAAATATTTTTATAAATTTATAAAGAAATAATCCTTAGGAGAACTAATAAAAAACAGAAAATTTTATATGAAAAAAAATTAAGCAGTGTTTTATGTTTAATATGGACATCAAAGATTATATGAAGGAAATTTTAACAAAATTGTCCACAAAAGGATTTTCAATACAGTAATTGGAGTGTTCAATCTTAAAATATTTAGACAGCATTGTAAAATTTATAATAGGCAAACTATGGCTTATAAAACACCCATTAAAGATGGATCATTTGTAGATATGATTTCTATAAAATATCTCCTTTTAATGGCACAGATTGTTTGCTACTATTATTCTGCCATTCTTCGTTCTTCTTTGTTGCATTTATTCTTTCTATAAACTTTTCTATTCTGTACATTCAGTTCAGGCTCGATATCGAGAAATGTCGAGATCGATTGTCAATACTCCATTTTCTTTTCTATAGTATCTAACTTCTTCTAGCTTAGTTAATGGAATCTCATGTCAGGTGTCAGGTGCCAAATGCTCAGAATTCTATTCTGGATCACAAAAAATTTTCAATAGAGAGTAACACTTCACTAAAAATAAAAAAAATAAAATTAATAGCATAACTTACATTAGAAAGAAACACTAGAGGAACATGATATAATACTAGCAATATTGTTTTGTTTCTATACGGTTATTGTGGTTAATATTGTGGAAATGAATCAAAACATTATGAACAAAACTTTTCTAGTCTATTTATAATATTCAAATGATTTAAATGACCTACAAAGTTTACATGAATACAAAAATATAGTTTCTCTGCTAACATTAAATAAACGACCTATTTGACAAACATGGCGACTTGATAAGTCGTCATGTTTTGTTTATAAATTAATAATGAACAAATATGATATTTATAAATGTAAGCAAACATGTGATCATGTTTGCTCAAATTTAATTAAATGCAAGTGATTATATTTATTCGTTATTTATGTTTAATTATGATATTTGTTCAAGTATAAATTCTGCCTATATCTCATTTCTAAACTTTATCAATCTGCGTAATATTCTTAGAAGCTTTTAGAATTTTACACTAAAATAATTTTATAAATATAATTGAAATTTATAGTTTTAATTAAAAGATTTATTGATTAAATAACAAAACTTGGATTTCTAATTTTATAATTAAAGGTTAGAAATAAATGTAAAATATTATACAATTAAACAAATATGTAAAAAATGAGCCAAGTATAGTATTGATAAATATTTGAACAATTTAAAAGCGACTATTTGGTTGACAATTTAAAATATAAAACGATATAGTCGACCAAATATCCATTCTTAATTTCTCAGTCTGTACTTAGCTTATTTTTTATATATTAAAGATATTTCTGATTGAATACTGTTTATCTTTTAGATTAAAATCAATTTATTCCTCAAAGAAAAAATTCAAACAACATGAAAGACATCATTAATATAATCTATTTATGATACAGTGTATTATGTATCAAGATTTTAAACCAAGTACTGTAGTCTCTTATTACCGGAATCATTCCGGCTGAAATTCACTTCCAATTAATAAATAAACTAGAGAAGTTTGAAAAATAGCAAAAATTGGAAAAAAACATTGTTTTTCTTCTCCTCTTTTTCTTTGCAGACACCTCTACAGAATGCACTATTCATCTGATTTCGATGAAATTTGACATTTAGATATTTCTTGGATTATTTGAGGTTTCTTGTAAATTTCAGCACATCTGTGTAAAAAATAAACATTTTTTCAGATTACCTATATCTGCAGAGATATCATCTCTGTTGTTAAAAGCGACTAGAACGATCTGAAGATATAATCTTTGTTGTTAAAAGAGATTGAATGATCTGCAATCTGCAGATCGTTCAGCCGCTTTTAACAAAATTTGGACTATAGTTAAATTCTAACGCATTTAAAATCTTCTCAAAATTTTTGCCAATCGAGCAAAATTAAAGGAATGAAGAAATGGTTGATCCTTTTCTCTACAAACATCTTATAAATCACATCGCTCAATTATTAAAATTTGAAACATAAATATTTATTGTTATTTAAAGCCATCTGAAAATTTCAGCATAGTAGGGTCAAAATGAATGAATTCTTTTCATCGTAAATTCTTCTACAAATCATCGTTTAATTAATTTTGACAAAATTTGATATACAAATGTTTCTTATGTTACTTATGATATATATATAAATAACATAAGAAACATTTAGCTTAGCTCAGTCGGTCTGACTAAACTAAAAATAAAATGCAATATATTCAATTGCAAAAGAACCGCTTAATTTCTTAATTACTTTATTTGAAAAATATAATTAATTTTATTTATAATGGCATATATTTTATATAATTATTTATAACAAAATACATTTATTTAGTTTAAAATATTTAGAACAATACTCATAACTTAAATAAACAATTGAGAATAAATAAATTAAAAAATCATAATATTTAATTGTTTATGAAATTTATAAAGATAAATTACAAATTATATTTTATTATTTTTATGTTAATAGACAAATTTAAATATAAACTTTACTTTACATTAGTCAAAATTATTATTTTTAATACATATAAAGCATGCTTTATGAAAATAAGTTATTACTTTATCTATATATAAGTTTATATTTTAATGATAATAAATTACAAAGAAACTGTAAATTTTTAATAGCATTAATTCGACTTAGGAACATAATTTATTCGTAACTCGAAATCTATACTTATGTTATATCCAGTATATGCAGTGATTGATTGATATCTTATCAATCAATCACTGCATATACTGTTTTGTATAATAGGCCTATATCCCAGAATTAGACCAATTAAACGCTTTTTATTTCAGAAAATTCAATAAAAAGTTTCGATTATAAAGCTTTTTTTTTAATATAAACTCACTTTTTTGATTTCTAATGATGAAAAAGTCTTTATATTTTAAGCAGAATATTTTATGTGTTAGTATTCTACAGATAACGTGCATAGAAATATCAAATTTTGAAATCCAACTTCAGTTAGATATGCAAATAACAGTAGAAGTATTAACCTTTATCCAATCGTAACATTTACAAATTTATTTTTAGCACTTATTTATTATTAAAATATAAGTAAAGCTTTGATTGATAGTAAGTAATGGAAATTTTCGAGAAAGTCACATCGAAGAGATAATTAAATAATTTTTTTTTTTTTAATATAACATTTGCCGAGGCTGTAATTAAATTTATCTGAGGAGTTTTTACGTTTGTGACAGTATTAATAACATATGAGATGGAAATTTAACTTTTCTTTTTAAATTTATTTAAAAATTTTATATAAGCTTATATAGATTTTTTTTACAAATTGCGACAAAGTGTTTCAAGATAGTATAGTTAAACTGCTATATCACACAAGGAATATACTTTATCCATTGATTTGACTTTATCCGGCGGCTGCCACTTGTAGAGCTTATCACAGGCTGATCAATACCCATGATGGGGTCAATTGGAAGGTTGAAAGTTGGGGGTTCAACAAACTAGAGGTGTAAGACTTGGATTTCAACCCAGATCCTTTAGGATAGTAAGCTACTTAAAATTTTGAATGCTCACCATTTTGTAATAGAACAACTTAAGAGATGTCAAAATTAGAGCTCATATAGCTTGGATAAAAAAGGAATTATCATCTAAAATTTGGATATTCTTTTAATATTTTATCACTGAGATATTTCTCTGATGACACCACAATATACGATTAGAAAAAGTAATTATTTAAGATAACTGTTGTAAAATATAACTAAAATCAAATGAATATAGCATCATTCATATGCGATAAATAATTTCAGAGATATCAACATTTTAATGTTTCCAACCTCCACTAGTTTGTAATGAGAATATATAAAATTCTCAAAATAAATAACCATATACATTGAATTACAATGTTCCTCTAAAATTTGATTTCTTTATGATGTTTGATTCTCGAAATGTTCAAAAGATATATGAACAAAGTGCATTGTTCATTTTTGTAAAAATTAACTTAGAAAAATATCAATATTAAAAAAAGTAAAATAATAATTTCATTTACTTATTTTCTTTATTCCAAAGGTATTTTATATTAAATCGAAAAAATAAATAAATATTGTTTTGATTAAATTTTTAAATAAATAATATTTTTCTATAAAGTAATCAAAAATTGCAAAGAGAATATTGAATGACATAGAAGATAGATAAATTTATATAGACGTTTTTTCAAATTTTTAATTAATTTAGTTTATTTATTTTTAAAATTATCTATTGTACAAATTATTATTATTTTTAATACTGCATTTATTGTTCTAGCCAAGTTATTGGATAGAGAAGTATTAGTCTGAATTTTTTTGGAAGTTATTCTTTTTTATATTTTTTTAATTTTTGCCATTTTCATATTAAAAATTTTAAAATATACAAAAGAAGCTTTTTACATTAATAATTTCCACTATTTTTATAAACAGAACTGCTGATAAATTATGCAATATTATCTAAATTTCTGTCATTTGCAGCGATATCATCAGCGAACAAAGAAACGAAGTGCAGCAAATAATGCAAGTAAAATTTCCATCTCATATTTTATTAATATTTTATCTCACACACGAAAAACTCTTCAGATAAATTTAGTTATAGTCTCGGCTGTGTTATATTAAAAAATAATAATATTTAATTCTCTTCGATGCGACTTTCTCGAAGGTTTTTGTTATCATAGCGATCGAAACTGTTCTGTTCCAACTTCTAATCGACTCTTCTTTCTAAACGATGCTGTACTATTGTATTAAAACTTTTTTTAAAGAAATTAGATGAGAAAATTAGATAAAGATAATTAAAATATTAGCATAAAACAAAATTATGCAAAGGAGAGAGAGAATTGCCTGAATAAATAATTAGTAAGATTAAATACCTTAAGCGAAAGTGCATTATGCATGAAAGACTTTGCAGATAGACCTTTTGTATTTTCGGATTAAGTTTACTAAAAATTAATTAAGATTTGAATTAAGAGAATCGGAAGCATAACATAAAACAAACAGAAGCTTTTAGATTTCTTGTAAAGTTCGAAGTACAGTAATTAGCAAATTGAATAATCTCTCTGTCTCTCTTCGATAATTTTCTATTGTGTTTATAATCACTTAATTTGAACAAAAATAAAAATTAAAATAAAGAATATTCTTAAACAATGTATACACACTTTATTAACATGTATTTTTAACGTTAAAGCATGTAAACATAAATCAGAAGTTATTTTCCTAAACTCTTCAAATATTCAAAATTTCTGTCACCAATGTCATTCTATTATTGATAGCATGCCATAATATATTGCTAAATTTGTATGTATTTTTTGTGAAAATCAATCTTATATCATACTACCTATAACATTTTCGAATTTTTTTAAGCATATACAATGCTCTTTACAGTTTTCTCTTGAACATCTGTGGCTTTCGAGTAAATTTCCCAACCATTTAGTTGTTTCTATGTGTTTTAATGGTAAATGCACATGCAAATGCAGATATAATTATATATAAAATATGCAAATATTATTAATATATTCAAGTAAATTATAATTTTAAATAGTTTTATCGCTTCTTAAAGATTTCGTAATTATTTAAATATCAGAGTCTTTAAAATTATAAAAAAAAGAACTTCTGTTACAAGATAAGAGAATGTTGTAACAAGAGTGCCAGATTGATCGAGTTGCATTCGTAATCGAGCAACAGCCTGCAGGTTCATGTTTAACATTTGTAACACGTTTCATAAAAGGGATAATGCATTACTAATGTACCAAGTCTATCTGTCCGTAGGCAACTTCCCATTATTCATTTATAACACTAGTTGGCCATTTGAAGATATATATTAAAAACAAGCAATACTGATTAATTGATCAATTTTTTTTTTTTTTTTGTAAATCAGTTTCCTATTTATAAATTAAATAGGACATTAGGATATTAAATATTAAATATAGGATATTATTTAATAGAATTAAAGCTTTTATTTGAATTTAATTACTAAATAAAATTTGGTGTGGACAATTTAGTGTCATTTTGTTTTATTTATTTAGTTGCCAGCAGAAAGTTTGGATTAGATTATTTTACTCGAGTTCACTCCAAATAAAATTCGTTGTAACAAAGATTAAATACTCTGGTATAAAAATGTTTATTTTAAAAATGGTTAAGAGACATGAAAACTATTTGAAAACAAGAAAATTTGTCAGGTTTAGTTTATATAAAAAGTATATATAGAGATATCTAATATGTATTACATTAGTAACACTATGTTTTATAGTAGAGAACTTCAAAACCTTTCAATATGGCGACTTCACACTTTAACAATTTTTAATTCTAGTTTTGCTTTCTTGTATATGTTTTATTTAATATTATTTACGGGCAATTTTAATTATTTATTCATTTTTTTAACACTGTTAAAAAAAATAGCAACTGAAATGGCATCGTCTACGCTGCAATGTAACGTAGACGATGCCATTTCAGTTGCTATGGAGCAGTGGTCAGGACAGCATCGCACTTTCGCGGTGAAAGCATATTATATATAAAAAAGAATGATTGTTGTAAAACTGCACTGAATGAATTTCGGAATCATTTTTAACTGCGCCGTCATGATATGGTTCTGTCGGCCCACGCTGTGAAGAAATGGTGGAAAGATTTGAAGCAACAGGTTCATCATTGAGTTTGAAACACGCAGGTTCAAGAAAAATGAGGCTAAACGGTTCTGTTATAAGTTGAGATCTGTAGAATCTCAACTTATAACAGTGTTATAAGTTGAGATTCTACAGATTGCAATATTATCTTAAGAATAGAAAATTTATCATATGTTGCTTTTGAAATTTATTTCTTTATTTGTCTTTCAAGCTATAGCAATTAAAAATATTAAATTTACGGCTAACTAGATAAAATCATAAAATGTTTGCCTTTGCAACTTGTTTGATTTTAAGATCTTTTATGAAAAAATTAATCTTCCAGCGTGCCTTTCATTCCTGTTTAAGTAAGTGAAGTAAGATTGATAACTCTCATGCTAGCTTGTTATTTCAATATTAAATTACATGATATCATCTTGCATTCAGGTCTGTTTTATTATAATTAGAACAACATCAAATATCAAAAGTTAAAATTAATTAAAAAAAATAGTCTTATTTCGAAAATTAAAATAAAATTTTGGCATTATTATCTAATAATCATTTAAAAAAGAATTATTAGATAATAATGCCAATTAAAATAATTGATTATATAAATATATTACAATTTAACATTAATTTAATAACCATTTATAAATTGTTATTCTTTATATATAACTTTGTTATTCTTTTAAACATTATTTTAATCATTTTGTCGTTTGATTAATTAAACACAATGTCAAAGTAGTTTACTTTGTTGTTAGAGTTATTTATTATTATGTTATACAATATTTTATTAATAATAAAGTTTATAAAGTTCAATTATTTAAAATTTAAACAAAATTTAGTATACTTTTAGTACATGTTATCATTTATTCATGTTTATAGAATGTTTTAATAATGCACGCAGTCAGTAAAACAATATTTTTGCTGAATTTACGATTTTAAATTTATTAATTAATAAATAAAATTTATATATAATAATATATTTTGTCTAGATTGTTATCTGAATTTTACAAATTCTCATTTTTATAATACGTCACTCTAGATTAAGAATTTTCAAGTTTCCTATCAATTTTATAAGTATGTTTATAAAAATACTTCAAATTCTGTTCGAATTAAGTTATTTTAAGCGCTATATAATTATTTTAATGGCGAAGTCTTTCGCATAATTCTGTTATGTAAGAGATCTAGATCTATAACAACAAACAGAGATCTAACATAAACATAAATATTATTCTTGTTTCTGAAATTACATTTAAGATGCAAAAACCTTTCATTCTTCGGGGATTTTAATGTAAACATTAAAATATTCAATTCGAAATTCAATTATATCGAAGAAATTGCTATAAAGTTTAAAAAATAAAATAAAATAATAAATGATTTTTAATCTTCAAAAAGAAGTATTATATTCCGGATTTTTGAATACTGTGATTTATTTTATAATTGCTTGAAGATTAATAAAAGTTTATAATTTCAGAAGTTTTATTGTCTAAATTAGATTATATCACATTGTAAAGTGGTAAATAAATTATTAAGAAACGGCATAAAGAGATTATCATGATCAATTTTTACGTTAGTTTAAACGTATTTAATTATTTCATGTTCAAACAAAAATAATTACAACATAATTAAGCATTTCCTAAACTTATATAAAACTAAACTAGTTATATAAAAGTAAATATGGTTTTAAATTTATTCAATAGAAAGTAAGAAAATAAAATTTTTGTCGATATCTACTGAAGAATTCTTTGATGGTTATTGTTTCTAAGTCAATATGAATAATGCAAGTAAGACTTCATAAAAATGATACTCTTTAAAGATTCCCTTTAACTGTCTGCTGTTACCGGAAAAAAATTTCATTTTTAAGTTGAAAGTGGAATAAAAATACATTTGTGTATTCAAAATAGTCTATATTGTTCGTGGAGTATGTGACTCTCGAAAGAGGAAAGAGGATTTGTGAATAAAATGAATGAAAAATTCTATGAAAAATGTGTTGCTTGATTGAGCATTTTAAGATAGT
>WUQG02424114.1:0-38898 GCA_011317285.2 Androctonus mauritanicus | reverse complement strand
TCAGTCATCGCCGCTTAATTGGACGTTATCTAGCCTCTGCTGCTGCCATCTGGTAACTAATGTATAAAGTTTTTCGACTAAAAATATATTTTGTATTTCTGAAGTGTAAGCACAATATGTATGTTGTATACATAAAAACATGAATATTTTAATTAAAAATGAGTATAATGAAATTACAGCTTCATTACTCTAAAGAAAAATATTGTATTGTATGATACATCAATATTGCATGGTGTAAGTTTTTTTTTAACCGACAGATGGCAGCACACTTTATTCAGTTTTTAATTTTAATTTTATTTAATTAATTACTTTATAAATACTGTTTTTCTTAAATAAAAATTAACAAAATAAATTTTATTTTAATAAAATAAAAATATATAATTTAAATTTATTTTATAAATTATTAAAGTAGGCTATACAAATTTCAAAATTATATATTATAATTTAATTTATATTAGTAATTATTTTAACGTAAGAAATTTAACTTGTTTGTATATAAAATTATTAGATAAAATATATATATAAATTAGAACAACGATCGGATCGTGATCTATTTACAATTCTGTCAATAGATGGCAGTTCGAACATCATCATTACTTTAACAAAATATTTTATTATAAAATTTATTTCTTTAATTATTTCAATTGAAATTTAAATCTATCATAAGAAAATAAAATAATCTTAAATAAAAAAAAAAATAATTTTTAAAAACAAAATTTCAATTTCCATCTATAGATGGCAGCACTTTACGATGTTTTCACTCTAAAAGTATGTTTTATATTTCTCTTGAAATTTAAAGCCTTATAAAATTTTATCGTTTAAATTTTACAATTTCACGATGATTTAACAGTGAAAGCAATAAAATTATTTAAAATACTTATATATTAATGCAATTTTTTTATATAAAATTGATTTTTAATTATTTGCTTTTTTTCGAAATTATTAATAAGTAATATCAACTGTAATATTGGTCATATTTTAAAAATATAAATAAGTCTTAACTAATAATAAATTAAACTTTTTAATATTTTTCAATTCTAGATGGCACTACCTACACGCTTTTCATCTCTATTGATCATTTTTTATGATAACAGATGGCAATACCATCGCCATTGAAAAGATAGCTCCTCTGAACATTAAAAATTCTAAATAAAATACAATTTTAATAATAAATTAATTTTTATTTTATAGCTCAATATGCAGTTTTACAAATTGTGAAGAATTATTGAAATTTTTTTCTTTTAATAATTAATTATTATTATTATTATTATTTAAAATTCAATAGTGAAAGATTACGTGATCGTTTTATGGTAACAGCGTCCTTCATGAAAGGATTTCGTTTTTTTTAATTTTCACGTCATTGAGCAGTAATAAAGATGCATTCTGTAGAGAAACAAACCATTCATTTTGTGTGCACATCCTTTAGGCTATTTTAATGGTTATCACTGAGACGTCAACGTGAGACAGGTGACATTATGACAATAGGCGTAGGCTGTCACGAGAGTCATTGTCAGGCTGTCACGTTAGACAGCAGAACAAGCACTTAGCAATGTTAAAATAGCACATACCTGAACCACAGACCATGTGCACATTCCTAATAATAGCACTTCTAAATTCTTCACCTGCCTTATCGCAAGATCGATGCTTTATAAGATACAAAATGCTACTTAAGTAGAATTTTTCAAGGAATATTATGAGAATAATCATATAGAAAATATAATATTCATTGCTGAAGTTTCTTAAATATAGAAAAATCCTGATTTTTAATATAGATTATGCTTTAAAATTGGATGAAGATGAAAGTTGAACTGATGAACATTGGGTTCGAAATTTATATGCAATACATGGAAAAATCTTCAAGTGTATAATTGCTTCATTGTAATTCATGCTGAAAGTACAGGGAGCATTTTTTTTTCATATTAAATTATGTTAGATGATGGTAAAATCCCTTTGAAATGACACAACATTATTTATTCTAACAATCTTGCATTCTCGTCAACTATAGAAAGTTCCAAACAATTTAAATTTTTTAATTTTTTTTTCATTCTAAATTTCATCACTCATATATAAGTCATTAAACATTAAGAAGTGAATAGTATATTATACTGAATTCATTCTTCATTTCTGCATGTATTCGTGCCTGACATGCTTCACACATCATTTATCAAGTTGACCTCTGATTGACTGACTTGAATTGCCCTAATCAGTTGGGTCAATCCACTCTAAATGTCTGGCTTTAACTTCTTTCAACCATTTCGTCATGATCTTGCTAACTACTTGCATGTTTTTAGCTTTTATTAATTATGTTTTTTTGTAATAATCTTACGAAAACAGTTATTTTTACAAAGGAGGATTCAGACATGTAAAAGAGAAGATGAAGCTATGCTGCAATGCCACATATAAATTCGAAAATTTTCAGTTGTAAAATAATTATGTTATTGAGAGTTAATGAATATCATGTTGCAAACTGTTTATTGCTATTTGTAAAATAATTAATATAAAATAATAATTAAATTTTAAAACTACAATATACTATATATTAGTCAGTATAATAAAAAAAAAACGCTTCACAAGTTTTTCATCTTTTCTATTTTATAAATAATAAAGACCATTTCTTCATGAAATTTTTTTCTTAATTAAACTGTTACGTTAAAATTTTTCATGAATAAAATTTTATTTGTAACGAAAAAAAGGATTGACTCTGAATGAATTATTTTAAGTCAAAAAAACAGAACTCAATGATTGTTTGCTTCAATTAATAATATCTTTTGGAAATAAAAATTGATCATACTATTTTTAAATGAAGACCAATTAGTGCTAATCACCTTAGGCAAACCATATCCCAACCTGTTCGTAGGATATATAACTTTACCTATCGCTGTCAGTTCCTGGAAAACAACTTACTGTGCTAATTTGACTGTTACTATGTGCAGTACTATAATAGTCATTGTTTAAGGATTGAGTGTTATCTACCACTCTAATCTTTATTGTGGATCTATTCTTAGTATAATGAGTTAAGTCCACTTTAACCAAATGATGTACATTATTCACAGAACTTGATTTATGTAGCCTGAGAGTGTATATTATGTTACTAAAGTAGATTATCTCTGTCTGCATTTTTTAATGACCATTCTTTTTGTTATGTAAATCGTAATTACGCTGTTGAGAAAAATTCAATCGTAATTAAGACAAGAGTGATTTTAATATAGTCTATATTATTTTTTTCCTTCTTTCAGATTTCTTTGCTTCCTATTGCAAAAAACGATTAATCGTGAATGCTGTTAGTTGATCGTTTTATTGATTATTTTTAATGAATTTACAAGTAATTTTCTTGTAAACTTTTTTATTTTGATATCTTTAATTCTTTAAAAAATACGAGATTTATCAATTTATTATTATTCTCTGGAAATTTAAAAGGAATCTAGAGAAACATATTCTGGAACTATTCATTAATTGTGTAGACCGGTTGTGTAGAAGTGTAACATCTCACGGATACTGAGGATGCTACCCAATATCATAATTAGCTACAATGTCAACTGTTTTCGAGGAAATCCTCTCAATAAATCAAACAGTAGAAGGCCATTTCATTCCCTTCTTTTCTTCGCTTCTTCATCGTTTGTCAACCTTTTCTATTGAGATCAATCTTTGAAATGTTCCAGACTGCAATCACATATAAGTCCTCGGGCTGCAACTTTACTTTATCCGCTTTGTTTTTCTAGTTGCCGCTACTTCTATAAACATATCGTCAGTTTTAAGAAGTTGACGTAGAAGTGATGAATGATTCTTTATAGTATTTTTCTCAAACGAGATATGTCAAGCAGGTGGTGTTCATCATAAGATGATCATAGATCATTGTCTTCCCCCTTTACTACATTGCTATATATATGGTAATATTGTGCCCGAGGGATGCTGATGCCTGAAATGGGTATCCAGCTGATGAATGGATTGGATTTCTTTGTTGCTATTTAATGTATTACTTCTAGTGCCCTTTGAATGTCTAATTAAGTGTAAGAAACAGAGCAGGTAAAGTTGAAAAATGGTTTTGGTGGGTTGAACCGTGCTAATATTAATTTTTATAAACGATTCAGATCCTGTTTGTTTGTAGCAGATTTACAAATTCTAATATGAAGTTATTCAACTTAACTTTTGTTCAATTTCGGTCTTTCAAATGCTATGTTAGATTATGACAGTTTCGCATAAACTTTTTTATAGAAGAAAATTTGATTGATGGTATCGGTCAGGTAAAGATCACTTATGAAGTATTTCTCTGAAGTTCCTGTATTGCCATGGTAATTCTCCTTTTTCAAAAAATAGACACGAGAAGAAATCTTTAAATTTAATTTAAATCTGACGAGTACAACCTTTGGACCTTGGCCTGTTGGTTTCTAATATTGCGCTATTTGTTACACATCGTATCGTGCAACCTAGCTGTGTTCTCAGTTACAATACTAATATACTTCACGACAGATAGCGTGTAGAAGGGCTGATCATTTCCTCTCTTATATCATAGTGACCAGTTCTCAGCATTCCTTCTACTGTCGTTCCAGATGAGAGCGATCTTGATGTTAGCGCGTGTCAGCATAGAGGAAATGTAGCTATCAGTCATGCACCATAGGCCAGACCATCCATTGTCTTGAGCACGCATTTCCTTTCTACTATTCTAAGGCGTGCCCAGATCCATTCACAGGTGTATCCTTACCTAATTGCCTAGCTACTGGACACAACTTTGTATTACTTCCATTGATATCGAGATAAAAATACATCTATAACAACTAAATTTTCTCTACTAAAAATGCTATAAATTTTTTAAAAATCTTAAAATTACTTAAAATATTATATAGAAAACATTTTTATTAATAATTTTAAAAATAAAATTTAAGATATATTTATAAATGTTAAAAGAATTGAAGATCTGCAACTTTTCCATTTGTTGGAATTTTGAAACATTTTAAGAGATTTCTTCATGCAGTTTCAATTTTATTAAAAAATTATTATATCTAACTGTTTCTCTCACTCATTCATTAGAACTTCTATGGGATCTTGACATCCTTCACTTATCTTCTGTTTTAACCTAATTCTGATCTGAATACTTTCTCCCTCTTTAACTGCTCGAATAGAAGTGGCAAATAGCACGAAGAGGGAATTTTGGCAATTGCTTCTTTAAGAGCAAAGCCAACAAAGCACAGGAAAGATAATTACCATCTTTGCTTGTTGATTCTGTCTTTGATTTCACGCATCACGTAAATAATCGTGACAACCTGTCACATGACTTGACAAATTCACTTCTGCTTCAACAGTTTCTTAATCATTTTACTCGTCTTGTCGTATAAAGCTTAGTGGACTATGTTTGACTGACGATATTCGTTTAATTTGGTAATTATGCCCTTTTTATATGTAAAACCCTTTTTTTGGGACCTCAAAAACCTGAGGTTTTTGAGAAAAAAATCCTATATTGGAAAAAGAAATCCCTATTCTTCTTTAAGATTCATTATGCTCAATCCTAAAATGTAAGATGTTATTTAGATTTTAAATATATTTAGTATTAAATTTTATATCTATTTCTATGATTTTGACTGAAATATAATGTTAGAAGAATATGCTCATAAGTGAGAAATTTAAAGACATTTAAGATTCCATATAAAGTTAATCTTTAAAGTTCCATTTTAATATTTGGAATTTATGCCAAGTAACCTTTAATCCTTCTCTAAAATGGTCTTATAATAAGTTATTTTCAATTGTGGTAGATACTTTTAAGCCAGAAAAGAATTCATTTATATCCTCTAATCCTTCAATCTCTTCTGAAGAATGCCGTTCATCTCAATCTTCCATAATGATAATGTGCTACAATCTACAGCATGGATCTTGGAAACAAATCACGAATATGAAACAAGAAGCAATTTCCCAGTTAAATTACAGGATAATTTCTCTTGATATCCTGTACTACTTTGGCAATAAAATTAATGTTGTTAGGATAATAGCATTCAGACGTAATAAAAAAAAAGGCCATTAGGAAGTGCGAAATTTTTACGACAATTTTTTTACCGTATGTACAATAGCACGTTATCAGAATTATAAATTTGAAAAGAAAAATTTTTTGATCATTATCAAAATTAAAAAGGTTAAGTTTAATCAATTAAAATCAAATTTATTTTAATTTGTTTTATTACCTTTTAAATTTTCTAATTTATTCAGAACATTTTATGAATCGAGACTAATTTCACATTTAAAATATTTAAATAACAAAAAAAAACATATAAAAAAAGTAATTACTAAGTTCTATTTTTAAAACTTTTTTTATTTTTATTTTTAATCTCAAGTTTGTGGAAAAAATTAAAGAAGTTTTCTTCGATTTTTTCGATTGCAAATCCGCAAAAAATTAAGCTTCTATAATATATTTCTGGAAGGAAAGAAGATCTTTTATCATCAAGAACATGTCAGCCATCTCCTGCAAAGTTAATCCTGGTTAATGAATACGTTTGCACAACGTTGACTTCATATGAGGGCAAAGGTTGTCTCTTGCTGTCATGTTCACTTCAACTCTACAAAAACCTGCTTCCTAAGGTTGAAGGTCATTTTTTCTGTAAATAAATACGGCATTCCCATTCGTTTTTTAAACTCTTAATGCCTTTTGCTAATTATAATTCTTCATATAAATTCCGAAAACATATAAAAAATTTCTTAAGATTAAAATCTATACGATGACTTGATCTATGTGATAATTGAAACAGATGTTAGAGGCGTTTATATTCCAAAAATTGGTTTTCACATCGACGATTGAGTTTACTTAGATTAATATGATTAAATTGAGATAATTTTGAGCAAATTAAAATCTATATTTAAATTGATTCTAGTAACCATCCGAAAGAGCTCACATCATTTTTAAAACAAAATAGTATAATACAAGACTATATAAGATTGTTGAAACTTTTCAGGCCTTACACTAAGCTCAATTTAGTTCAATAATAATCTTCTTCACCAGAATGAAATTGGTACTAAGGATACACCTTACTAGAATAACAATCAACTGCCACTAATCATGTTGATACCGAGCTAGTGAGGAAGTAAGTGCAACACAAAGGATTAACTAGTTGTTTACAAACGACGTGTAGGAGCATCTGGCTGAAGTAGCCGATACGAAGAAGCATTCGGCAATTATGGATAGCGACTGTCAGGAAACACTGCTTAATACCTTCTACTCTTTGACTAGAACACGCTTGGATTAGTGGGGCACACAAGAGAGCAAATAACAGGGGAAGATTAAGTCCAGGCGGGTTCTCTAATGCGGAGAAGTGTCAACAGATTGGCTCCTGTCAATCACTCTACTCCGAAGAAACCACTGACAGATCGAAGAATGATAACCGAAGGATTACTTTTATTATATTTGATGTTATTTTTATATGACAGAAGTCTTTTTTATATATATATATATAGTTACTAATGAGAATCGTATGTCGAGGATACTGTTTTTGCACGATATTAAGAAAGAAAAAATAGTTCTTTTTATTTCCAAAAATAAAGATGGTTTTGTGGCGTTATCTTCGATTATTGCTTAACAGATGGAGACACCTTTCTTTAACAGTCCAATCTAGATACGCTTGATTTGTCACCGAACTTTGCATGACCTTCGCAACCTTTTGCTTCCGCGTGGTTGAATGGGCATCCAGTAGGCACCAGTCTCGTATATTTGCGTGATGTCGAGTGAGTTTTAATGGGCTGGTGGAACGGTAATGCACGATCCTGTTCTTCTATATTTCTTACCGTCAAAGCTGCGTGCTGCGATCAGATAAGGCCAATGATAGTAAGAACGACAGTGTTTTGTACGAGCGGAAGTGAGCATGAGATGACAGGCATCGTGGGACCCCGAAAACCCCCAAGATCATCTACCGTGGTTGTTACCCCTTTGTTTTCTTTCGGAAATGTCATAGGGAATTGTCCTCTTTAACTCGATTATTTAAGCAGAACGTAGTGCTGCAATTTCTATTTGCAGGCGATAGATGGCGCCCCGATTGTTACTGGCTCCATAGTCTTATTTACATAAATTTATTAAAGAACACGTGACTTAACCCCTTTATTTTTTTGCAACGTAGTTCATTAAACATAACATTGCATTTCGTATATCGTTAATGTATAGCTTTTACCCAGTTTTAAAATATTCTTAACAAACATAACATCATCATATAATGAAAACTGTGCAAAATATCATTTGATTTTGGTAACTGAAAATTTTGAATATATTACGACTAAGAATATGCAGGAACCGCCACATTCGGAAATGGCATTTCAGAAGCGAATTAAACGAAAATATCCCGTTACAAAACTTATTACTAATTGAAAATGAAAAAAAATAAAGCCTGTTTGGAATATAATAATTCATTTTTGATTTTATTTTCTGCTTTGAATGATAATCGGATCATCTCTTTTCCGATGCGTTCGACTAGAAGAAATGGTCGGAGTGCAGACACTGTTAATGATTCGATATTAGGCATTTTTCATTTTCAATTATCACTAGATCCTCCATCTTTCTTGGCGGTAGATGCCAAGAAAAATCTGTTTACAGAAGTGTATTCTACTAAACTGCTCTAACTTATCTATTTCTCACTTTTGCAGGATTATTTTAAAAATTCGCCTGTCGAGTTTGTACTATAAATTTAATGATATTTTTTTTATATATAACTTGAATGGACTTTTATGAGTTTAATGACGTATTTTAGACTTACAAATTATAATAAACACTATTATAAATATGTAAAGTTTACACTTTACATATATAAGTTTTGGAAAAATAAAAAGCATTATCTTTATTAAACTCTCAAAGATAACTAAAAAGATATAAATATCTCCAAAGATCTTTAATTTTTTTTCTATTATTAAATAAATAAATATTATATTTATGCATATAAAAATATATAAATGTAATTTTAAATGATCAATTTTGATACGTTTCTTTAATGGTGAAAAATAATATCTAAGTAATTCCAAATAGTTCAAGCGTTAATGTAACTTTAGACGGGTTCAAATACCAAATATTTGATTACATGTAAAGTGCAGACATTCGGCAACTAAGATGGGGTTCACATTACTCAGCATTGTAGTGAAGACGAGGATTATGATTTGAGCCTTGTATCGATTCTGTATAAGTTGGCTAGTCGGATGAGAAGCTCGGCAGCAGGAAAGCTATTTTTAACCTGTCTTGTTATTTTGGCGAATTTTTTTTAAAGCATATCAATCTCCAACTTATTTCTCATGTTTCTTTAATTTATACCACATTTCCAATTAAAACATGCCATTAGAATGAATATATCCTTTCGAAGACTTATCAAATTGATGTAAGTTTATTAAATTTCTATATATATAAATATATAAAATTTATATGTTAATGTTTTATATGATCGAAATACTCTCTTTAATTTTTTTTTTTTTTGTTTTTTGCTCTTTCTGCTACGTAAAATAGTAAAATTTGGAAATTAAATAAGACAAACTTCTTAAATATTCGATTTTACATCAAAATTATTAAAATGTAGTAGAGAATTAACAATTTTACGAAATATGCCATATTTATATAAAAATGATAAAATTATGAATTTTATTTATTTTATTAAAAATTAAGGTTTTTTTTATTAACCTTTAACCTTTAGAAATGCTTATTCATAAATATATTCCGATTTTTTAGGAAATTAATGAAGTTTTTAGTAGGAAAACGATGTCTTGTGATTAAAAAAACATTGTTTTGTATTTAGATTCAATCAAAAAATATATATCAATAGAGATTTAAAATAGCGTGGGATAACGAATTAATTTTTTTTCTAGATTTTTATGATATTTATACATTATAAACTTTTTTGTGTTTTGAATCTAATAATAACTCAATAATTCTATCATAGAGTTACTGTATTGCAAAAGCTTTAGCATATTGAATAAAAAAATAACATCCAAAATTATAAATTAGTTAGTTATCGTTTTAATTTTTTATTTAATAATTTAAAATGTAACAAATATGAAACAATAAAGAACTGCCGAGCATAAACATATTTACTTATGGTGAGTTTTTTTTTTTTTTATCAACGTTCGATACTTTGTCTAAGACCGTATAAAATTCAAATAAATTGCATTTTTTGGCTTTATAATATTTTATTCATTTTAAAAATCTTGAAAATTGCTTTTAAGTCTATGTTTTGATTTTAGCATAATATATTCTAACTTATACTTTAATGCTCATCCTTAATATTTCTACTGTTATCCATTCGAATGTCAGGTTTAAAACCCCCTTAAAGATTTGTTAATCTTTATTTATTTATTTATTTTTTGAAAAATTTAATCCAATTTTCTATATAGGATTATTAAAATTTCATAATTCTAAACTACTTAGATACAGAGAGATTTAATTTTTTTTTTTTTAAGTAGAAACATAGCAAAATCTGATTAATGGATTGGAATAAACACTTTTCTTTTTCTAAAAAAAATATTCTAGGCTTGCACATTTTTGTCAAATGTTAAAAAAATTACCAGGAAAGACATTTTTAGTAGATATACAAATGCATAAATTTTCGAGAAATGGCAAAAAGAAAGGATGACTGAAATTTTTGTTACTTTTTTCATCTCCTGGGAGTTTTAGCTTTATGTAGAAAATTTACCGTTCGAAATCGTGTGATTTATATTTTCATCTTTCCGACTCTATTCTTCAAAAAAAGTATACGAGATCTGTAGCTCGGGCCTACATTTTGAAAGATGTTCTAGAAATAATTCCGATGTGGAAAAATATTTCTTTACCCATCATCAGAACTTGTTTTTTTTTTTTCTTTATCCTTCAAAAATGAATTATTAACCGAAATTCAGGCGAGGTCAAAGTTTAAGGCTCTTTTAAAACAATCTCCGAAAGGGATTAACAGAATTAATTGATTTTTAATTTATTTGTTTACAATCTTAGACAATAATTAAATAACGGGATTGGTACAAATAAGCAAAAAATAGCAAAGAAGTTACAGCACGCATAAGTTTTGATAACAGAATTAATGAATTTAAAATATAAATATATATAAAAAGCAAATTAAAAAAATAATAATAAATTGCTATCGTATTAACGAGGTTTATTTATAAGTAATTTGAAATTTAGAAGGCGAAAAGGCATGGCAACACTCCCTCGAAACTATGTTATTACTCGATTATCAACAGTAAAATTTCATGGCTGGCAGCAAAAATTTTTTCCCCTTTATTTGAAACATTATTTAATAAGTATATCGAGTGAATAAACTTCATTCGACACAATCTGCATTAACGGAGAAAGTTGGTTTTAAATTAGATCAGCGAAATTGAAAAAGAATCTAAATATAAGAAGAGCGGAATGAAGTAAAACATCTCGAATCAACTACAACAGCTGGAAGTAAGTTGGCGTAATTGGCGAGTAATTGTCTTGATGAGTTTGGAAGTGTAGCCCGAAGGTGAAGGTACCAACACATTAATGAACAGCGTTACCTGGCACTCTTTTAATAGGTTCTGCCATGCATGAAGATTTTCTTAGGTTGCACCGCTTGATTAGCAAAAGTTGGTGTGAAAACATTTTCCTACTACCGTAAACAAAACCTTCTTTTATTGTTGCTTGATTGAATTAAGCGCTGCGAACAAAAGTAGAATGGCTTAAAGCGGTTAAAAGTCTTGGTCCCTCTAATGGTTACTTATTAAGGATGCTGAACTCTGATGTAATTTTAGTGTGGAGCAACTTATCCAATGAATGTCAGAAATTCTTTTATCAAAACTAAAAAGTGATTAAAAGATAATTTCCTTGAAATTTTATAGCTGATTTACTAAATTGATTTCATTTAGATAATTGTTTACAAAATTCTTAATTTAATATCTTTTCTATAGGATATTATCTTTTATTATTTAATACATAATTTAATTTATCATTTTTTTGTAATATTTAATATTGTTTAAGAGATTATTCATATTTCTCAACAGCCATCTTAGTTAAATAATAATTATGGCTTATATTTATTTTTTTAAAATAATTTTTCGATTATAAATTATTTATTGATGTACGATGATAATGTTGTTTTGTATAAATATACCTTTATATTTATTTCTACAAGTAAAATTCTTTCACTGATGTAGAATGAAAATTCTAAAGGTAGAAAGAAAAATAGTATACGTTGATGATGATAATCATCAAAAATTTCGTTATAAGTTATCACTGTGAGATCCAGCATCCGAGTTTCTGGACAGCACAGTAATGCAATTTCTGTGTAGTCCTCCAAGTACCAAATTAAATCAAAATTTACCTACAAAGGGCCCTTTCCAATAGTGGTTTCTTGTTAGAAGATTCAATGGGGCATGGAAATGAAAGGTTTGTTTAAATTTATGCGCATTTCTGTCACTCTGAATGATAGGTTTGCATTAATGATGATTTATTCCTCTTTATATAAGAATATTTGAAGATAGTTATTTCCTGAAAGCAAAGTTATATATTTTTCAAAATCCAAATAGTTGATTTTATGGCTAACCATTGATAATAATCAAGTAATAAACAGTAAAATTCTTTCAACTAGGCATCTATATCACATCACTATTTGTATAACTTGGTAGTATTATTTTTCTTTAAATTATAAAAACAAAAATCTCGATTTCTATTAAAAAACAGTATCATAAAACACATTAAGATGCTATAATAATATCACCAACATTCCAAGCAAAAATTAATGTTTAGAATGTGTCATTTTATGGGCCATAAAATAAAGAAATTAAGCTAAACTGATGGATCGGTTCTAATCATAAACGATCAGGTTTTTCTAAGGAAACAGTAGTAATCTTTTTACAAGTCCTCTATTATCTCCGTCTATATTTATTATAGGTAAGCTGTCAAATTACTGGTACCGAAATAGTGGACCTAAATGTCGATAACATATAGGGCTACTGTTTCCTTCTCTCCCCATCGTCAGTGTGATTAGAGGTCTCCAGGCTATGCGACTGCTATACACCTTATAAGTCTCTATTATGGTTCTTTTAAGTCACGAAAACGAGCAATAAAGGAAGAAAATGTGATATGACCACCAGTTCTATTCGACTGATAGTTGAAGATTCTGATTTATTTATTGGTAATTAGTGCGTATCTATTTTATAATTCTTAGATTAATAATACAATAATGTAACTTTTGTTAATTGTCTAAAATCATTTTGTCATATTTTTATTTATTGCTATATAATTTAATAGGCTAAAGTGATATAAGTTTAATCTTCATTTTAGAGAGATTTTACTCTCAGATCATCTCTAGATATAAGAAAGAATTTTCATACATAATCTATAACAGAATATTTCTTAGAAATTTTGGGTTTGCATGCTTACATTTCTATTCTCCTCTCGGTTTAGACAGTTTATTATGGATGCTATCTTATGATTGACACATTTATTTATTTATTTCATCCTGAGTATGGAGTACATTTGAGTGACCCCCAAAGAAGGCTCATAGACCGATCTTAAAACCTACCAAGGTTTACTAACAAGAGCATGGAAAGAAACTCAGATATCGAAACGAAGAAATCCAAACAAGAAAAAAAAGAAAAACTGGAAATGAGAGAAACTTGTTATCCAACATTTAATCAACAATAAATTACTGATTAGAAACGATCGGTCTTTTTTCTGGTCTTCCTCTTTCCAATAAGAAAAGGCGTTAACTTTTCTGTCAATTGGTCGAGATACACGACGAGATACAAACTCAGTATTTGACATAAACACATTACGGAGTATAGCAACTGGCTAAAAAAGAAAAAAAAATTCCAATCTATTCCTATAATTGTCGAACATATTATATGGAGGAAATTGTCTAGAGTAATGACTTACATCGAAAACTAACGCAATTAAGTCACAATCCTCCTTCCCTATCCCCATAAAAATCAATCAATATTATTTTTTTCCCCTCGACTATGGAAATTACTTCCCTATTTTTCCCCAACTTGTCAAACTGCCGGAAATTATTTGATTTTAGTATTTGTTATTGTTCAGTTTTGTATTTTGTTATCATCATCATTCACGTTTCTTTTTTGTTCACTTGGCCAATAATTTTAAATATTAGATATATCATAAAAATTAAGTTCATAAACTTATATGGCCTACTTCATATTATTTTTACTTAAAAACCCTTAAAAATTTCTAAATTTTACAAAAAAAAAAACATTAGTTTCTCCCTAAAACCGAATCAAACATATCTTCTGTAATCATTATTTTTTTTATATGTCGAAGATATTAATATTATTGAAATTTTTATAGGTCTGGAGTTAAGATTTATAGACATTAGTCTAGATTTCCATCAGTTTTATAGTTACACGCCTAAGAAATCTGTTCGGATATAGAATATTTTTAAGCCTAATCTCAATCTATGTTTGATCTATGTTATTTATAAAGAACTTATTAATTACGTAAATATTAATTCAAAAAATATATATAAATAACTATATTTTCCTAGTTTGAAGTGTAGATATATAGTGTCATAAATTTTAAATAGTACATATAAAAAAAAAACAAGTGTCATTTATCACAGTGATTCTCAAACTTTTCATATCTTGTACCAACAAACTCGAAATTCAAAAATTTCAGTACCACTAACAAAAATATGCCTCGTATACAAATAGGAAGTCAATATTATACATGTACCACTAGTCATATCTCGTGTACCACAGGTTGAGAACCGCTGATTTATCGTATCGAAATATAGCCGTTGGCAAATGTTGAAGACTTGTTCATTTTAATCTACTGTTTACTATTTTTGTTCTACTTTTTATTATCTCATTTCATTTGTTTATTATTCAATTACTTTTCTTTTTTTAACTTATATATGTAAATGTTGATATTGTAATTCAATTTATTATTATTATATTTCATTATTTTGATTTCTTTATTGTTTTTATTGTTACACAATTTCCTTTATTTTCTTTGTATACATTTTTATTTTTATTTTTTTATTTTTTGACAAAAATGACAAATATGCAAACGGATGAACTCTTTCATCAAAACGTAAGCAAAGATTTTTTTGTTTCTTTATTTCGTCTTTAATCTTTTAAACCGAATATTAATATCTCAACCTTCACTTTAAAGTAGAATAATCCTTCTGACGTCATCAATATCGATTATCATAATAACATTTCAAAGATAATCTAGTTTTGTGTCAAGATTTTGTCGCAACTGTCATTGAGATGCCAAATCTTTGACGTTGGAATTTTAAGACGCGTTAGAAGAAAATGCAAACAGAACTGTTCTTCTTGACACCCTAATCTCATTCTTTCGAGTGCTACTTACTATTTATCTTAGCAACTACCTATTTGTTATAATGAAGATAAGATTAAAATTTTGATTTTCTACAATTAATAAGATATGCAGTGTTTTATAGGGATAGACTATTACAGTTTTCGAAATGATACAAAGAGATCTGCATATTCAGTGATCTTTTATCCTATATTTAACGTTATACTGATTCAAAGTCAGGTTTAAAAGTGGCCTAGAGGTGATAAATCCAAAAAATTCCTCAGTCTAATATTCTTAGTATTATTATCTGATCTAAGTTTTTGTAAAAGTTAAAGAAATGTTCTAAAGCTAGCTCAGTTTGAGACCATTTTTAGATAAAAAAAAAATCACTCTTCACTCTATAGATTTCTAGTATATGCCGGAACAAAACTAGCGTAAAAATCCAAATTTTTCTGTTAGAGGCATTACAAAAATATGTATTCTGCACTTGAGATTTGATTTTATTTATAATTTCTTCAATCTGTAGATTTGATTATTAACAATTTAAATTTTTGCTGGCCAATCCACAACATAGTTCATCTGTGAATATGGCTATTGTTTCTACAAGGTTTAAAACCAGAGCGGAACTTTAAAATAAAGTAAGAATTATAAAACGAGAATCTCGTATAGTTGTATTTTATAAGTAAATTGGTTAAAGGCTAATATGATAGCCCTTCCATAGCTTAAAATAACATTAGGAGAACTGTCATCTAGTCTCAAATCAAACGGTTTAAATTCTGACAGAGTAAGTATTAGCGAGATCGATCAGGATGAAGAGAAAGAGGATTAGTTGACTTAATTGAGTCTTCCGAATCACGTTTTGATTAAACGTGACGCGTCACGATGTGATTTACTACGTCATGATTCATGGTTTGTATCAACTCGTCCAAGACGATGTAATTTAATGAAATTACCTAATTAATTCTTCGTGTTTGATGTCGTTAATGGTTTCTATCTCGTTTCCAAACTGTTAAATAAAGTTTGTAGCAAAATTCCAGTTGGAAAATTTGTCAACATCAATTTTCTTGATGGACACATAACATATGGCAATTTAATTAAAGTTATTATGCTTAATTTTAACGGGAATTTTCCTTGATAAACGTCGCCTCCATCTCTATTTTAATTTCCTCTTGACTTTCGGCGTTTTGGGAGTTATAAAGTAAATCCTGGTTAGATAGGATTAAGTAAAAATGAATTTCAGGATATTTTAATATTTGTGAAACAAAAAACATCAGATTTTTTTTTATCATAGGAAATGCATACGGATAAATAAAAATGTATCAGAACTTTAACTACTTTTGGGTAATTATAGTTAGAAAAAACATATATAAATTTTATGATTATAGTTGAAAGTTAAACAGGACCTTTTTTTATGATAAAAAGTAATTCTATATTCCTGAATACAGATTATTTAATGTTGTACGGACATGCTTGCGGAGTAGTTTCATCGCACAGTTGAATCAATAATTCCAGACTGGATCTATTCATCCTCAAAATAAACTCTGTTTATCTGAGAGGTACTCTGATGCACAGAAAAAAAAAATAACTTAGATAAAATTTGATTTATGAGAGGTTAAAACAGGCATTAAAATCTTATTCGCACGAATAGTTGATATTATCAGCAGTATGTGGGATATTGCAATGCATGGTAAGATACATCAAATAGGTAAATAAGGCCTACCGTGCAATTTCTAGTCGATCAGAGACGTCTCACTGAAACAAGGCCTTTACCTTACTGTAGGCCTCTACAAATAGCAAATGCCAACCAGTCCTGTCAAGCGGGCAGACCTACCAAATTATGTTGTCAGGCGAGTGTGCCTTTAAGCCGCTTTTTTATCACATCCATCATCTGAAGTGGGGAGAAATTTTGGAAAAGAAAAAAAAGTAGAAGGATATTATTCCAAATAAATTTTTACGCAAAAGAAAAGAAAAAACAAAATCTAAAAACATTTTTTTAATAGTGTGAAATATAAATCTGATATATAAAAAGGTGTTTCTAATAATAAATATTATCTTGTTAATAAGACATGCAGTGACACGTGTGACACTTGTCATACAAAACGAAAGTTGTCACATTGTGTGCTGCAACACATGCGAATAAGATTGACATTTACAGGAAATATGTTATTACTTCTATAAGATCCTTTATTTCTGTTTGTTTTAATGACACGCAGCGGGATACTGCAAATGATGTATAATGACGATAATAAAAAGAGGATGATGTAAAGAAAAATGTGCCAATTTGCATTTCAATAGCTACTGTTTCAAAATTTATTATTATTATTTTTATCTATAGGCTACCGAATAGTCTATAACCACTCTTAGGAACCTTTTCGAATCCTGAAACATTCGCTAGCTCAAAAGAAAAATTGTTTTCTTTAGACAGAAGGTTTCTATTGCACATTAATAAATAAATATAAAAAACCATTTAGAAAATAATTCTGTTATATAGTTGATTTAAACTTTTCATTAAATTCCTATCAACAACAAAATAATTGTGATGCAACAAATTCATGTTTTAATCTTGAATCGAATAATCGCTAGTGTTTATAAATGTCTAAACAATGTTTCGATCCTCATAGAGTACTAAATAGAATCTTAACATTAAGAATTTTAAGAATATTTGAATCAAAAAAGCAAAAACGAGAAAACGAGAAAAGTATTGATTATAAAAGTATAAAATGAGCCTAATAATGAAAAAAAATGACAGTTTAAAAAATATGGACGATAGAAAATTAAATCACAATAAGGTTTATTTAAGAACAAAAATATTAGATTTATATTTTTATAGGTAAAATTTCTTACTTTCTAACTTATTATAAGGCTAAAGAATATTCTCTAAGCCTGAAAATTTTCAAAAAGGAAGATTAAAACCTATGGAGTGCTTCGTTTCGAATAACTTAACTTCTACAAAAATCCAGTCACGAATTTCTGTGAAGGAAATTTAATGACCACGCAAACGGCGATTTTATATAAGATGTGTGTACACACTGCAGACATGTGTATGTTCCCCAATGTGGAAGACAAGACTTTACTTTTTCCTTTTTTCGTGAAATGTTCGTACGTGCCTCGAAAAAAGCATGTTTAACGAGGTCTACGGGGGTTATAATGGGGGCTGCTTGTTTCAAAAACACGTTTTCTTTAGAGACTAACGATTTCTGATCACGACATAGCTTCTTCCATATATTTGGCAATGAAATATACTAGTGAAGAATAAAAAAAAGGGATAGTTTTGTAGCTGCAGTAGCACTTCAATATCTATAGAAGTTCCAGGAAGGAAAACCAAATGGTAAAAGAGCAGCTGCTTTTATGCGGCTCGAGGCTAAAAAAGTAAAAGATACGCATATTTAGTTGTATAAATTTGCTTTGCAGTTTGCTACTGTAATAGCAGCCATCAACAGTTAGTAAACTGTTACTAAATTATATAACCTATGAATTAACAATATACTTTTGATAGATTGAACGACGATCGAATTAAAAATGTCTTCTATTTTGACAAATAAAAGAAGGCGATTCAGATAATCGTTCATCTCGATGAACACATTTTTTTTGCTTCTTCAATGAAATGTAATGTAATTGAATGTAGTCAGAAGTATTTCTACAATAAAGTCATTGGATTTGGTTTAAAATGATTGTAAAAAATTTATTATTATTTTTTAATATTCAAAATTAATAAAATTAGAAATAATTCGCATCTTAAATTTATTGAAACAAAGCTTGCCATTAGCTTGATAAAACTCGGGAAGACCCCGAAAAATTTAGCCTAATGGGTTTGCCATTCCACTTTAGGCAACGAGATACATATCGATCCAGAAAAGAACCACACGAAAAAAGAAGTGACAAAAAGATACCCGATAGTTATTTCGTCCTAACATTCCGGATAGATGCCCTGAAATATCTGACACCATAGGAAAGAAGTAAATCCAAAGAGGTGCGCAGTCACCTTGCATGCAGACATTGCGCAGACTGAAGAGGATAAGCAATCGATGCAATTCCCAGCCCACTCCAATTGTGTCAGCCCGTGTAGGTGCATTAACACTCCCTCCTTCTACACTAATACCAACATAATTGAAATCACCATAACCTTTTGCACGGGCAGAAATCTGGCCCCTTCTTCTGTAGAGGGGTGGCTACTTAAATCGACTGATGATGGCCAATAGGAAGTTTGTATTCGGTTTGTAGTTATTTAGATACAAAATATAGGGGCCTTGCTTTGACCAGGATTACTCATTAGATGCCATAATGAAATATTGTATAGCTGATGGAAATTACGCTTCTACTCAGCTTTTACTAATAAACCAAACCCGTCTGTGCCTTTCTCTATTTACGCTCAAAGAAAAGTAGCCTGAGAGAGATTCTCTTCCATTTTCGGGGATTTCAACAACATCCGAGGATTTCTATTAGTAAATTGTCTGAAAACTATCTTTTATTCAATTCTTCTGAAAATTTTTGATGGCCGCCTAATCTTCTATTCTATGAAATAATTAAGAATATTAATAATTTAGTTTCAATTTAAAAAAACATAGAGACTATATATATTAAAACGAATAAAACAGGAAATATTTTAACCAAAAAAAGGAAATATTTATAATATTATAACAACTTTCGTGAATATTGAATCTATATTTTACAGGTTAACCAAACAAATTCTACTTTCGAAAATAAATTAAAATTCATATTTTTGTATTTTTATTAATATATAATTTGGAATTCCTTTTTAAATACTTTCATTAAAATATAAATACCGATGATTTATAAGAGTAATGCACAATTAAGCACGCTTAATTTAGTGACTAATAACTTAAAACATTAGTCTCTAACTAGGCTACTGAATCTCTTAATTGCCTTCAGTTCCCAATAAATAAAACTTTAATTGGAGTAAAACATTCGCTTTTTCAAGGGGTAAATAACCGAATTTATCTTTCTCTTTTTTTAAGATAAATTTTACGAGTTTAAAGTATGAAAGACAGAAATTTTTCTTGGATACTATAATTAAACTCTCCAAAATTAATCTTTTATGTTTATTTGTATGTACAGAGACAGTTAGCAATATTTTATTATAATTTCAAAATTTATCCCTTAAATTTATTGAAAACTAAGTTTTTGTGTTTTTAGATCTAACATTGCATGTTTAAACTTGTTTTTCTCTCATTAAAAATATGTTTTTATACCTTTTCTTATTGTTATGGACATGAAATAATTCTGTAGCTTTCATTCTCGAGGTATAACTTTTAGAACTGAACCGAATTTGATATTATAGTAAAAATAAAACTATCAGAACGTTTACATTTATCACATTTAGTACTATGCATATTTTTTAAGTTAGTGTATCATTTTATTAAAGCAAAAAGAGTAAAATTTGTATACAATGCGAGCTTTCGCTTTTGCAATGGTTCCGTTACCTATCGCTTCGTGTATGAAGTTCCTTTTTTGGTGTATGCGCAGATAGATTCCAAATGCAACAGCAGCAAGCAAGTCTCCGCCTAAGGGGGTGTAACCTAGAGGAATGGGCGGCACTATTACGTCAAAAGGAAAGGCCAGACAAAAATGGAAGTGCTTCAGGAGCTGTCAAGTTATTGTACGTGATAGAGACTTTGGAGTAATAATATGTCAAATACATCTGTCGTGTACTGTGGCTTTACTTCTCCCCAGGGGTCTTTCAGATTGCCATGCTGTGTTTGTTCATGCTTTCATTGTTACCTTCTACATGCACTTGCAAAAGCGGCTCTGTAGCATCATAATCGTTAATTAACACCTACGTGTTGGCCTCCTTGTCATATTGAGTTAGTCCGGGTCTAAATCACGTTCAGAATGTCAGCACTTTTACAATGATTCATCAAATACTTTGCTTTATATTAATAACCCCGCAAAGGTAGCGTAATAGAGGAAAATTATAGATAAATTGCAGTTGATGCCGAACAATCTGAACCCTATAGAAGATTTATTCTCTTTGAAAATAATCAAATAAAAATTTTATATTATTCTGAAGACAATAAGATAAGAAAATTAAATATTTTGAAAGACTTTAATATTAAATTTGCCTTATTTTATTTTTATATTTTGATTTCGTTTTTAACTTTCTCCGTTTTTATTTTATTTCGATGAAGAAAACGCTTTTAATGTCAAAAACTTTAACTTTTTTCTCTCGTCCTTTCGCTATAGCATAAACCGAAATCTATTAAGTAACCTCATAACTCATAAAGCTATAGATAACCAATAAATAAAAGGGCATTTGCAACACCATTCATCTCTGACAGCAATTGCGTGGAAAAGCGAAGAGGCAAAAGGAGACTGAGTCACTCTCAAACTGCGCTATATCTAATACAGTAGAAGACAATTGGTTTGTAGAAGAACAATTTATCAGTTGTCAGTCTATGTCACGTGTCAGACATCACGCAATGCAATCAAAGAAGTAGATACAATCAAAGAAGTTGGCAATTGCGCCAAATGGATGTTTATTGAATGTTCCATGTAGGTAATGCACATTTCCGTTCTACTTAAGTGCAGAATGGGTCTTTACAACTTCCAAAAATATATATATTTATCTTTGTCAATGGTACTTTTAGTTGCACTCGTTTTCAAGAAACAACATTGAACTCTCCAACCCGTTGTTTTGATATTTTTCTCCTTTCCGGGAAGTTAAAAATTTGTTTATCATTTTAATTTCTATGTTTAAATTTGTGAAAATTTTTTTTTCATTATTTTTCCTAAAACAATCAATTTTATTTACATTTCTCTTAAATTTATAAAGACGAAGAACTATTTCGACCAATTAATGAATTAAACGAAACTAGAAACTACAGAAAAAACTTGTATAAGAATTTTGAAATGAAAAAAAAAATGCTCGTAAATTCTGCAGTTATTCGTATTTTATTAAATTTAAAATTTATATACTACTCTAAATAAAACAGAATGGAGATAAAAAAAAAAAAAAGATAGCTTATAAGAATTTTTATAGATAATTAAAATTCGGATGAGTTAAGTTTGTAAAGTTGCATTGTGAATGAAAATGAAGCATCAGGTTGTTTACGTTACAGTAACAATATGAAGAAAACGATTGAATTCCGGATATTCTATGTCTGGTATCGTTAGGAGAAGAAAAGAAAACGAAGACAAGGGTTGTACATTGAAAGCGGATCAAGGGTAACAATCGTTCTCCACACAACGATAGCAGTGTAAGCTGTGTAAACTACGCACAGGAGAAGCTGGGAAATCCAATGCCTCGCCGACCAATGAAACACACCGAAGATGCACAAGAAGCTTTAGCACTATCGGATGAGACACGCAGCTAATCTTTTCCGTTGGGCCTGGGGCTTCAAACAGCAGATTGATTGCTGTAACAGGACACATCTGTAGCAGAACACACATCTCTTCCTTCTCCAGATTGTACAACTGCTTTTTTTTTCAATTAAACGACGGCACAGGGTATTATGTCCAAAGAGGCAGTTTTACTTTTCAAAACTTGGATTTTAGACGAAACGGTGAATTATTTATAATAAAAATTTTAATTAATATATAGGCCTATATAAAAAAAGAAGAGAGCAAAGAATTCTTTTATATAATATAAAATTTGAATAAAAATTTTTCTGTGGAATTTTGATACTAGAGTTTGCATTTAGATTAAGAGTTATTATTGAATAAAACGTTTTTTTGATAATTTTAATTGTCGAAAGTGGCATTTACATGAATGGGATCTTATAAAATATATGATGGAGTATGCCAATTAAGTTTAACGAATTTTTTCAAACAGAAAATATTTATCAAATATTACCTTTAATGAATATTTTCTATATGTAAAAGTTAGTAGGCTCATTTGATCATAGATTTTGTGAGTTTTACAAAATTTAATTTCTCTTTAAAAAAATAACTTTTTTAATTCATAGAGGGGGGAAAAAATACTTGTGATCTCTTATATGTGCAAATGTTAAAAAAATTAATAAAACGTTCATTTCTTAACATAAAAAATCTTATTAATATATTAAAAATTTCAAAGAAAAGTTTGAAAGAGTCTTTAAGAACTAAAATATTGCTAGAGTGACAAAACTAGCCGCAATAGGCCATATAAAGAAATGAAAGTGGGGCTAATATTATTTCCTTTTTTTATATTCCCAATCTTATCCGACACAAACATCAAAAGCAGAAGAGTAGTAGCAAAGTGATTTTACTCTAGGAAAAAAAAATTCCACTTAACTCTTTTCCGACCACTTCAAATATCCGACATTTGCTTTTAAATTCTTCACTTTTTTAATATAGATGTCAACAAAAACGATGAATTTTAATTTTTTTTATAACTTTTGAAAGGAAAAGTTTATAAGCGCTGCATGCAAATGCACTCCATTTTGCGGAGAGAGAGAGAAAGGGAGAGTCTTTACTTCTCTGGCGTAGAAGACAGGTAAAGCTATCAAACTGGCGCGAAGGGAGGCTGCAATAGGGGGTGGAAGCTTTCTACACGCTGCTGCAGATATTGAGCGCTTCTGAAACGGTAATGAAGCGACACTACGCTTTTCCAACGGCTACTAGTCATTACTGGCCCCTCTATCTGCGGAGCCTTATCAGGTGGGGGAGGATCTCTTAAAAGCCGTCAGGCCACTGTGCTAATGACTGTGCACGCTCTTTACCTGGATAAACCTCGCAACTCAACAAGGCCAAGTTTGTAGTAATTGTCGCAGTTTGCTGATAAACACGTCATCGCCCATAAATCATTCTCTAAGCCGAGAAGAGCGTGCAACCGGTACATGTGCAGACTATGCTTGGTTGAGCTTTATCGCCAGAAAAGGTATTGTCTCGCACAAGTCGATTTTGCCTCTTAGGATTGTTTTCTTAATTTAATAAATCTCCACATTTTTACTGTGTTATGAGCGTGGCTTTTATTCGCTACAGCGAATTTTTTATTTTTTATTTTTTCGATCTTTAAACAAAGTTACGCAGTGAAAAATGCCCGATTTTCGAAAGCGGAAAAGCTTAATTCTGTTACAGAGCTTCTTCACAATCTAAAGCCGCCACATCTGTAAAAGAATTAAATCGTATTAGTTGACTACATTCGGTCGATATCAGAAAAACCCCCAAAATTCGGCTTAAAAAATTTTAATAACAAATATTAGCTGAACGAATCTTTAACATTTTTTGATAATTTTGCTGGCATTTTTATTCCATTTTAGATTTAAATTAATATTTTAATACGGTTTGAAAAATGGCATTAGTATTAAAGTCTTCATATCAGAATTACTATTTTTCGTCTTTGATCATATAAAAAAATAAAAAGTTGATTAAAAATAGAGAAAATTTGGTTACTTGTCGCGAGGGAAATCGGTCATCCGACTCGTTAACTTCCTCAAATCGTTAAGAATGAAGTAAAATAAATCGATCAGGATGCGCTACACACTCGCCAGGTTGACTTTATATTTTCTTCACGGCATTCCTCTGAAAACATCTTAGGAAAGAAATGGAAATTTTAGGAAGAATGCTCCGATAAATAAAAAATTGTAAATTTTCGATATGAAAGATGGCATTTTAAATCAGTTTTTAAGCTTTTTAGATTTATTGTTATTATTTTCTTTTAATTTCTGCAGAGAATGGAAAATAATAGTAGCAAAAAAAGGACCAAATAGCGGCATTAAGCAATTTTTTGGTGGCTTAACAAGAAGAAGCAAAGAAGAGGAGGAATTGGGAGAGGGAGGTGTTGGTTATTAATTCGTCATAGAAAAAGGACCAGATGTTACAACGGGCGAGGAGCCAAAATTTAGGCTAGGAACGCCCGCTAATAAAATCTCCCGGTCAAGTAGAAGTGCGGTCTGATGGAGGATGAGGGAGGAGAGGCGTCAAGTAGCGTTTCGCCAACGAGGAGGACGGGGACAGACGTCCCGCGGGTCCCCGACAATGGACACATTACCCCGCCTGTCAAAACTGGCTTGCCCACATCATTAGCGGAAGCGTCAACCACTGGTGACAGGGTCCTGTCAATAGAACTGTCCCCAATCTGTCCTGGAAGGATGACAGACAGGTGATCGTTGCAGGGGATGAGAAGGCATAGGGGAGGTAATCTGCCCCCCATACAACTGGGTGAATCAGTAGATTTGTCCAACGATAGAGTCTCGAGCTTACCTTTGTAGAGTTTGTCATCCGTCTCTTCTTTCAAGCCTGAGAAAATTGTCGCCTCTTTTTTTTTCTTCACACAAAAAAGTGTGTAGCTAACAGATGGTCCGACTCGCAGCAAATTCTAATTCCGTCGTTTTGTAGCCATCCAACATGGCCAACACCTAGATGAAAAATAGAATGATAGCAGAAGTGCAAGGGTGGATAGGCTTCAAAAAACTGGCTCCTCCTTTCCATTCATATGGAAACGACAAACTATAACATCTTATATTTAATTAGTTTAAAAACCTGCAACACCCCTAAATTCCAATCTTTCGGAACATCTCATACTGTTTCCATCTATAAATATTTATCCAAAACTTTACCTAATTTAGGGCCTATTTATACCTTATACCTATTGTAGACTAAAACCTTGAATTAGACTTTTATTGAAAACTCTATAGTTGGCATCTATACTATAGACATGAGTTATGTTATACATCTATTTATCAGTTGGCTAAATATTTAAACTAATTACTAGTTTAGATATTTATTTTAAATCTATCTCTGTAGAATCGGAATGATTATTCATATTAAACAAATTACTGCGTGTTATTTTTAAACAGAAAACTGTAGTTAGAAATCGAGAAAAAAAATGTATAGATAGTCGAAACTTCAAACTATTCTTAACAAAACATTTAACTTTGTTTATATTGTGAGACTGATATAAATTCTAAATTATTTAATAAAGGTGGTCGTAGTTTATCTATTAATTTTCTGACAACTTTCTATTGAATAATTTGACTCAAGGCCACTTAACGGTTTTTACTAACACGAGATATTCTTTTCATCTTGCGGAAGATTAATGTTGTTCTTTCAATCTAAAAGAAAAACAAGAAGATTAATAAATTTAAAACAGTTGGCACGCAGAAAAAAAATCTACTTATTTTTAAAACAGGAACTACTGCACACTTTTGCCAAAAATTCTTATGGACTACTGTTTTTTCGCTAGGCCTATTATGTACGAAAAGCCCATTTCCGTTAAAAAACATATCTAAATTAACTGAAGTATCTTTTAATTTACTTTAAAACTGCTATTTCTATAAAAATAAAAGATAAAAGATAAAAAAAAAAGTAGTCAATAAGCTTATAAGCTTTAAATCTTAATTATTTTATCTATTAACCGAATTTGTAAAAAAAATTTTTTTTTTCACTTGAAATGCTATTTTCTAAATTTAATGTGTTAATTTTAGAAAAATAGTAAATTAAATTTAAATTCTAATATTGTGGAAAACAATAAAATTTGCGCCATAAAGATATTTAATTATTTAAATAAATAGAATAAATTTTTTAAAGCTCATTATTAATTTTATGCTTTAAATGAGATTAAGATTTCGTTTTGCTATATAATGTTTTCGAGCTGACAGTACAAACAACATCAGAATTATGAAAAAATAAATAAATGTTAATGTAAATTTCATTGTAAATTTAAATATTAATATTAATTTCTATAAAGAATTATATTACAAAGATTGAAACAATTTCGATAAAAATCTTTACAGCCATTTAAACATACGTAACAATAGAAATAAGCTAGTATGAAGATTCTTAAATTTATCAGAAATGTTTAATTTATATTTATTTATAAAAAAACAGTCATAATATTTTATTGATTAACTCTTTTTTCTCTATTTTTTTTTTTTAAATATGAAAACATGTTTTATCTTTTCCGAAAATTCTTAAACCAAATAAAAGTTCTGTATATTTTTATCATTTATTTTTGTGATTTGTGAATGTTTTTTAATGAAGAATGTTTTTTAATGAAGAATAAACTTTGATATATATTTTTCTATATTTAAACATAGATAAAAATTTCAAAAAGCTAGAAAAATAAGAAAATAACTTGTTGAAAAACATAGAGGAAAAAAATAAAATTAAATTAAAAAATTTTTCTCATATTTAAGCCCTATTTTAAGAATATTTAAAATAGTTTTAATAAGTTTTTAACTTCTTTAATATAAATATTATTTTATGTTTCTCAATTGTTAATAATTTTGTTTTATATTTATCTATTTTTGAAATAGTTCCAGACTTGCGGAATTTTTCTATACACAAGTTATTGTTTACAAGAATTCAAGTTAAAAAATAACTATTTTTAATTCGGTATCTTTTAATAAAAAATAAATAAAAATAAATATCTGGTATAAAGCTAAACAAATTTATTACTGATGGTGCAAAAATTATATTTTTTTATTTTTAAATAAACGTTTATCAAAAGAGCTTTCACTAGCTCAAAATCTTTCTTATAAAAAATATTATTCTAAATTATATAATTTTATATATTCAAACATTTATATATTTTATAAAATTAGTTTTTAATTAATCTATTTTGTAACGTGTTAACAATATTTCCGATAAAAATTTCAAAATCAATTTTAGGAAAATGTTTTTCGGTTATCTGGGTAACTATGAAGAATGTTAGTAGTTCAAATATTTACAATTTTTATTACCAAAGTTTTGAATTATTTTAATTAAAATCGATAAGATTTTATAAAAAATTAGGCTATTTTAACGATTTATTTTCGTTCTTGTCAATAATTAAATAAATAAAATAAATATATGATTACATAGGCCTCTGTTATAAAACTTATAATCAGAAAATCTATGTTTGGTTTAGAATGCAAATAATTAAAATCATTACAAAAACAAAGTAAAAATTGATTTATAACATAGCCTACCGAATAAAAAGTATTTTTATTACTAAATTTATAAGAATGGACTTTAATCTAATTAGATTCTAAAATCTATTTAAGATTTTTCTGCCGAAAAATAATTAAAAATCTTAAATTGGTCTTAATTAAGATTTTGTAACAATAATAAAATGAAAAGTTCGCCAAGAAAACTTCAAAAAAAATTGTTATGGACTTCAAAATTTTTATTTAAATTTAATATTAATCTAAGTTTTAAAAATTTATTAATAAAAGATTAAGTTATTAAATATAATTATTGAAGATGAAGGATTTCATTTGGAAAAACATCAGAACCAGTAATTTTCAGTATGCCTAAATTTATGGTTATTTTTAGCGATTTGAAATATTTTAAAGAAAAAAAAAAACATGTAATAGTGTTTCATCGATATCAGAACGAAGAATTAACAAAACATTTGAAGAAGTTGGAAACCTTCTATTATCGCGTAAAGGAAAGAATTGGTAGAAGCTGCACATCACAGGCGAGTTAATCTGTTGACGCCATTAGGAGACGGTAATGGGAAGTAATTGGTGGATAAATTAAGTCAGGTGTGAAGGAAGAGCGAATTGTTTCCTGCCACTTAGCCGTGGAAATAACGTTGCGACAAGAGAAAAGTTTTAATTCCTTACGTGTCACTTAATGAATTATTTCCGCCCTGGTGGATGTCGCCCCCGAAGCTTCACTTCTTCCATCAACATTTTCTCTAAAACTGCAAATTTTCAATTATTAATCTACTTAACAAATTCTGAGCTATTAAAAGTCCCGTATCCCTCTTTTAAAAATAACAAAAGCTTTACTTACTTGCATCCTCCAACATCCGCTTTCGTCATCACTATTTCTTCCTTCCGTTTCTATGCAAATAGTAGAATTTATTCTATTTTTTGAGTGTACATTTTATGGATAACTAATTTCTTAAATCATTCGCATCCTGTCGAATTTATGATATCTTAATTTAGATCTCAGTCAACACCAAATATACAAATTAGATTCCTACAAAAATTCTTTTCGTATCTTTCTGTAGTTTGATAAATGGAAATGTTGAGCATGCCGAACGTATAATTTATAAGTTTTAATCGATTATATCGTATGTTAAGAGGCAATCCTGTTTTAAGGCCTTCTTTGGCTTTCCCATGTCCATATACAAATATAGTACATACTGATAATGTAATGGAGTCCAAAAATAGTGGAAGGCGTGACAAAGCATGAGAAAGAGCAGCACGGCACATCTTCATTCAGTTAGGAATCGGTTTAAAAAAGGGGAAAGAGCTCCATTAGCAACAAGCTCGCGTGTTTGAATACCGTCGAAAGTAACAGGTTCTAGTTAAATGACGTTGTGATGACTGTATTAAGGCCGTTTGCACTCAATTTGTACCGTGAGATTTCCGTTCTGCGTGCCGTACACGAAATTCTGGTTTAAATATAGTGATGGTATATAAAACTGTTGCGTGAACCATTAACAAGTTTTCCTATTCCTTTTACATAATCTTTCTGTCGTAGGCCTGTATAACATACTTTTGAATGTTGCAGATTGACTATGCAGTTACGATGGAAAATAATCGTTTTAGTTTTTGACTACTTCAACATAAAACACATTTTAGTTAAGAAATAATTTACATGTCGAGTCAATGATATTGTCCATTCTTCTATAAATAAGATATATAGAGTTTACTAAATTTTCCCGAAATCTTTACTAGAATAAAAAGAGATGCTACCGTTTCGAACTATGTAAATCGGCATTTTAAACAAGAATTTCAGAAAGACTGTACATAAAAATAAAATTTATATTGCTAATATAATTATATCTATATTGCTGATCTCAAAGCCTTACTATATTTATGCGGATAGTTAATTATTTGTGAAAGATATTCACAAACATATAGCAGGCCTACAATATAGGTTTCTTCATGAGGATAATTTGCATTATAATCATCGAATTTAGCAAAATATACAGTATATTTTAAAGAAAATTTGACAAACATTTATCCTTTCAGTATAGCGAAGCTTAAAATTATCTTAAATTATAATTTAATAATTTATTTTTCATTATATTTTCTACATAATCGAATAAAAACAAAATCTATATTAAAATATTGTCGCGTATAAAAATTTTGTCTATGTTGCATAAGGCCTATTGGTGGTAGAAAAAGTGAACAAAATGAAGAATAATGGTTTTTTATTGTTTAAAAATATTTATTTTATTATCTGTTAAATAAATAATTTTTAGATAAGATTGTTAACTCTGACTGCTTGAGATAACATTTATCTGAGACAAACTAGCCGCAATGCTTACTTAATAAAATATAGGCCTATTCATGTAATATTTAGTTTTGATACAGTTGAAACGATCTAAAGCATTTTTTGAGATATCTATTGTCTGATAAAGAAATAAGAAAATTTGAATTGGTTTCAGTAGACCTTTAAAAGATTTTTTTCAATTGTGCAATTTCTTGCGTAGAAATATCGATATTACTAAAGAAAATCTTTCCCAAAAGCAGGCTAACATAATAACTAAGATCATACTTTATCTTACTTATCAAAAAAGATATAAATTCATATTCCCAAAAAACTATACGGTTTGATATCCATTTCTGTATCAGAAATTTTCCTTCACAGACTCAATAAATATAGATCTATAAATTTATAGTTTACTAAATTAATGAACTGATTACTTATAATATTCGTTATGACTCAGTATTAAATATTTAGATGATGTTTTCATAAAAAAGAGCATTTTCATTCTAAATAAAATAATTAAAAATATAGTCTACGGCATGGTTTGATGAGGAGCGCATAAAATAATATTACAGCATTGCTGTAAAATTCATCTTAATGTAAATTTTAAAATTTTCATCCTTTAAAAAATATAAAAAAATCAATTCTCTGGCTTACATGCATAGTGCTGAATTTATACGAACACGTATACATATAAATCTTACATATAAAAAAACGCTAATGCATCTGCCGTCCGTCCTCGGCTTCCAGAACAGAGCGCAACAACCCAAGCAGAATAAGCCGTGCATCACCTTTATGATTAACCCAGCTTGTCTTAAAACAATTTTCGTTTCTTAAAAGCCGGCTTTTCAATACATATTGTATTTCCGCCATCTTGGTGAGAAAAGAGGAAGAAGACGATGTTAGGAAGCGAACCAATCACAGTGAAGCAACTCGATAGACGTTCTCCTCTCAAATTAAATTAGGTGGAGAGAATAGCAAGGACAGCTTGCCAGGAATGCAGTAATGCGTCCCTGGATGGTTCAGAGTGCTGCGAGGCGGTTAATGTAGTTTTAGTAGACGACAAAATGGGTAGACGATTAAATGGCGTTGATTTGCATACGGGAAATGACGTAATTGGTTGCGACGTACAGACTTCCAACGCTTTTAATTATTTTAAGTAGTCCCTGATGTGGATGCAAATCTTTTACTCTTCCTATATTGTCGAAATGCAACAGTTATTATACAAGAAATTTGGCAAGAGTAGGGTTTTATCCCACATAATTTTGTAGTTCTATAAGCATTCAAAATATGCAAATATATATTAAAATTAATACAAAAATAATCAGGGAATTTCTAAAAGTGTGATATTTTTGTTTTTGATTATCTACATTTATTTTGTGAGTTAAATTTCGTAAACTATGATTTATTTTATCTTCTTTTTATAGAAGTTAAAAATAATAATAATAATAATTTATCTAAAGAATAGCTATTAAGCGAATTTATAGAGAATCCATCGTTTGTGAAAAGAATAAAATAAATCTAGAAACGTTTTATAAATTAAATTTTTCTTTCGCCACAAATATTTTTTAACTTCATTTCAAGGCAGTTTCCAAACTAAGTTAGAGATTGCATTCATCTCTAAAAATATTCAATCTAAAATTTAAAACTAAATTTTTAAAAAGCAAATACAGAATAAAAACTACCAGCGATCTAACTTATTTAAAAAAAAAATTATTTTTAGTCGTGAATAAATCTGATATACAATCTTTACGTACAAAATGGATGGAGAATGGGCATCCGAATATAAGGCTACCTAGACGCTTTGCTATGCTGCATTAATCTCATTTTATGAATTCGAATTTTTAAATATATAAAAATATTTAGTTTATATTTTATATGGCATACAGAAACTAAAATTATTATTGGAAAAGGCAAACAAATTTGCGTAAAAATATTGTTGCAAACATCTGGACTGAGAAGGACAATGTTTTGCTTCTACGTATTGAATAAAGGCTTTCATTCACTAACAGAAGCAAAGCAGATAATGTGTGTCGTCTTTATATACTTCACAAGTGCTGTCAACGGTAATGTACCAAGAATTGTATTATGTACGCTACTTCTACTACTTGTATGTATACTTTAACCACCCCACTGTTGACATACAATGATTTTTGTAGAAAACCAAAGCTGGTTTTGCACTTTTCAAAACCAAAGAAGAATTGAAATTCAAACGAGTAGAAATATCACAATTTTGCAACTTTAGCACTTGACAGTTTTGTTTGGTCTTGTCCACGGCCCCATATTGAGATTTTAAATCTATTATTGAATACCGTAAAATTTGCTACACAAATAGATTTAAAAAATCTTTTCTTTACTCTGTTTAAAACTTATTCTTATGTTTATACTTACTGATTTGATTAAAATTACTTCCTGAACCTGTTTAGAACATATAAATAATCAAACAAACAATTATTTTATGATTATAAACATGAAATAAGTTTAAGACCTGAGTTTATAATAAATGTAAATGGAAAAATTATAAAGTATGTTGGTGTAATTTTAATATTTTAATATTTATTCACTGCTTTATTATAGATCTACGCTGAAAGTCCGAAATAATAGATATTAAAATCTCAAAAATATGAATGAAAATTGTAAATATCCAGTTAATTCAAGGAATTCTTAAAATTAGATATTTTTATATTTATGTTATATATAAACTTTTATTAAGCACTTTAGAATTTGAAGTTCAGAGGGGGAAAAATGTAGCCTATATGCAGATCTTTTTAACTTATAAGAAGCAATCTTCAACACTGCTATTTTTTATCAGTAAAAGCCTTCACAAAATATCTTTAGAGTTTTACAATATTGACAATATTTAAAATTCGAGTTTATCTTTCAAATCAAAAATGAGAGAAATTCTTTGCTTGCGATGTTTGTAATGGATTCTAAACTCGCATTGTGATTCCCTTCCCAGAATAAGTTCGGAATGTAGAAATTTTGAACAATTATTAAACATACTTTAGATTTATTCAAATAATTTTTAGGTTGCATAAAGATCTATCTAACGCAATTACGAGTTGGTTTATTCTGCCATTTTTTATATATATAAAAACTCGATTATATGGAAAGCTGAGTCGTATTGCGTGTCCTACTTAAAACCACAAATTTACAGAACAAAAAGGCATTAAATTTGGGCTTGTTACGGCCACGACATCCATCTAGTAAAAGGAGCGCATGCTCTTTATGAGGATATTAAGGCGGGTATCGGAGGCGGAGTCGCGACTACAATAAGGTGGGTCAGTGGATAAGAGACAGACAGATACGGTACTGCACCTACCTCCCTTCCCTCTCCACCAGACACTTTTCCGTCACCTGGACTCGACACACTAGGTGCGAGTGTACTAACATGAGAGACATCTTTCCGTCCATTCTCGGTAATTAAGTAAGAGGATGTGCACGCCTCCAAAAATCCCCATTGTCGCGTCACTTTAGGTTTATTTGCTCCCAACGCCTGTATACAAGGAGAGATACCTAAGGGAGTCAACCCGCAGTTTCGGGAATTGGAGGGGGGTGGGCTCTCGCTCTCATAGCTGCCCCCTTATTGTCTGCTGGCTGAAATCCCATTGCACCCCTGTCAAAACTCGTTTTCGCCTGACGAGCTTTGTCGATGGCACAAAAGTAACTGTGTGAGCACGCAGACAGTTTGGCAATGCTGCAGAACGCCTAGTGCTTTTACGGGGCTGAAACTCAATCGAAGTGTTCTTCTCCCAGAATTGCTTTGCTACGTCTGTTGTTGACACTGTAATGTTGCAAAGTTTGGCTTTCTGGGTAATAAAAGTAGCTTATTTTTGTCTCCTGCAGGAGTGCGTCTGGTAATTTCTTTTTTAAAAATACTTGCTGAATATGTAATTGTTACGCCAACATTCTTAAAAAAAAAAATTACTCCACTAGAATGTTTCTTTTATTCGAAAAATGTTAAATTTTATCGGAATAAAACAAGATTAAATGATCTTTTAACTGATTACGATTACTATTTTTATGTAATTTTTAACAGAACGAATTCTGTTTATAGATATAAAAATAAAAATCTCAATTTTATGATTTATATGACTTTTATGACATGAATTTTATGAGGCACTGGGTGCTGTAACAGTATAAAATTCTAAATAAATCTAATTAATTATCTTTTCGCTTAATAATATTTATTATTAAAATAAATGATTAAAACTAATTAAAAATATTTAAAATAATAAATTAAGCCAAAAAATCCTCAAACATATAAAAAAATTAAACCCTTCTTTATAGAAGAGTACAGTATTATAAATTCTAATATAAAAACGAGAAAATAAACAAAAAAATTAATAATAAACTTTAAGAAGTAACAAATAGTGCCCATGATATATTTTTTTTTTTTTATTTTCCATATTTATACCACTCTTAAATGATATAAAATTTAATGAATAAAGGATTTTCTTCGTATTATTTGATATAAACACATTATCTCAAAAAGAATAGCATTTATCTTACTATAATGCGACAACTTACAGCCTGAATTTAAATTAAGCATTAAAAAAAAATCTATTTATGATTAAATTTTCTCACTATTAGAATATTTATGACTTAAAAATTCTGAGAATTTGCCTTAAAAATATTTTACTGATATATTAAGAATATTTTTTAAAATATTCTTAAGTAGATCTTACTATCTTATTTTAAAGAATGGATATTTTTTTATTATCTTGTACATTCTGAGTTTTGAGATGAAATATTTGTCAAGAATAAAACTGCTTAAAGAATTATTTCTAAATTTTAAATTTTATAAGCTTATTAGCTTATAAAATTATAAATATATATAATATAAATTTTTATAATCTTCTAAATTTTATATTGCTTATAAATTAATTATATATATATTTTAATGTTTTCTAAAATTTATATGATACAGTTATTTTTTAAGTAACAGTTTATAAGATTTCTAAATTATATTAAATTATTTTATTAAAGTATTTTTTTTAAATGTAATGAAAAATAATTATTTAAGTAAATTAATTATTAAGTTTTTTTTTGTTCACACAGTATTTAGTTTTAATAATAATTTTTTTTGTTTTATTCAATTAAATTAATAATAATTAGTCATTATTATAATAACAATCATTTAATTTTTTTTTTTTTTAATTTTTATTAGTCTATCTAGGAAAATAATTATCTGATAATAATATAATAAAGATAATTGAGGGATTATTAAATATCAATATTTATTATTATTTTTTTAATGTTTAAATAATTAGGATGAGATAATTATACGAAAACAGCAGTTGTCGGAATAAGTTAATTAAATTATTTTTGATAACTTAAATACATAACGGAACTTGCTTAAAGGACGAATAATCATTTAAAAAGAAAGAATTTTAAAGATAATTAAGAGTATAGGAAGAAAAATAAGAAAATAAGTAGGCTATAAAGATAATAAAGGAATTAAAAATTTTAAAAAGCATTAAAATTGTTAATCAAAATTAAATATGTATTGGTTAAAGATAATTTTGTGAATGATAATTCTGCTTATTTGTTTCCATTTTCTGTATTTTTAAAACAATAATTTAAGTTAAAAATCTTAATATAATTCTAATTTATTAAAAAAACAAGAATAATAATGAAAGTAATAAAAATTCAGTATGAAAGAGGAAGAAGTTTAAAGGTGTAAAAATAAAAGTAAAAGTAGTATGGTGTTAAATACGAATATTTATATAAAAACTGGCTGCATATTCAAAATAAGATTAATTATACTAATATTTGAGTTTAAAAAAGATAGAACTGATGTTGGATAATCGTTACGTGGTTTCTATTATCCGCTTATTTATCAAATGGGGAATTTTTAACTCTAGTTTCGTTCACGAGATGGTGCTGATATCCAAGGAGCGGTGTTGCGGTTCCACCAAGTAGCTTCTGCACGGCTGCCATTTTCTAGCAGGAAATTTCAATTTGAGGTATTTTCAGACAATTCACTTGAAAAGAAATAGAATTGGAGAGAATGCGAACCAAATGACGTTTGGTAAAGGTTTGCTCGATCTTACTTCTTGTTTAAATCTTGTCAAAACAAATCGGAAATTTCTCTTTTCGAAGAAGAAACTTAAACACCGAATCTTTTCGAATGACAATCAAACGAATTTTTATATATATATATATATATATATTTTATATTTAAAATATAACAAAAAAAAACACTTTTTATGTATTTTAAAATTATTTATTATTTTAATCCCTCGATAGATTACTGCAGTAAACATCCAGATTACACTAAAACTTACGAAATTAAAGTTTTTAGTTCTTTTTATATCTACAAAAGTAAACAAAATATCAAAAAGTGTATTAAAGTAAAAATTTGATTAAATTCATTCAAAATCTTTAAAATTCTGCGATAGTAATAAAAATAAATATTAAAAAGTTGAAGATAAGATTTATAGGATTAAAATTATCCGAATAAAAATTCTAATATACGTTACCATAAATTATTTGTCCTACATAACTAAAGAAGAAAAGTAGTATTAACATTACAAAATAATAATATTAAATAAAAATTACAGTTCAGCAGTAAAAAAGAGCATCGCAGTTGATATTTAATTATGTAACGACGTGCTTTATGGATCTATCGATACAGCTAACGTTATCTTAACGTTTCAAATAAACAAGTTAATCTACATTTTTATAAGAGATTTAGTTTTATCACGGCTAAATCCCATGAAATATCTATATTGAGAGTTTAAAAATAATAATTTTATCATCATTAGATTAACATATAATTAAAAAAATGGTTCGTGATTTATATAGATAAATATTATTTTGCTTTCATGATAATGTTTGGTTTACGTTTCGATAGTTTATTGCTTTATCAAATAATATTACAAGTTTAAACATTATTAGAGATATTAATTAGTAGTTTGAAATTAATACAATTACCATAAAAAGCTGCTAAATATCAACTAAGGTTTTGATACTATAATAGCATTTAAAAGCTTCATATAGTATTAATAATAGGCCTATTAGTTTGTTCAAACTATTATAGGATAACAGAAGCGATATTTTTGTCGAACATCTAATTTCCATTCTTACTATTGTAGTTTAAAGTAGGGTTGGGCCCGGCTAACAATCGATAGGGCCTTTTCTATAATAGGACTATCCGATACGTCTGCTCTTCCACCCAATGTTGGAACAGTAATAAAGAGCGAATAAAGAAACCGGTGTATTAGGTAAAGGACAAAGCTTTACTACTATTATAGTAGCACCGGGACAAATAATAGAGTTAAATGAAGGTGACGCTTTAGTTCAAATAAATGTCGGGAAGTTCTACGGCAATAGAAAGGATTTTTACACGTGACAACGACGTGTCAGTGTGCTCCAGGCACTGGGCGAAATGTGCAGTTTAATGAGGCATAAGAAGGTCTTAAAAAACATTGGCTAGTCTTTGTTAAACGTCGTATTAACGCGGCAGGTAATTCGTTACATTTCCTGGTGATGGCGTGTGTCACGGGATGAATTTCTTGCCTGGAAGGACGTGACACCATTGCGCCCTACAACCCTTTACCATTCTGTACCTTAATCCGTTTTTAGTATTGACAAACCCGGAAATGGTAGACATGAAAGATTATACATGAGATAGTATATTAGGATAAGTGGAATTAACCTCCTACTCGAATAAGAATAGAAAGAAAGGGCTAATGCATGAATTATTTAATTTGATCAAGCTAAAATTACCTCTCTTCGAACGTCTTCCATGTTTCCTCATTTTGCCACTTTCAAAGCTTATATCAAGGAACTAGCTCTATAGTAAAATCTATAATATTCAAGAATCCGAAGCCAAAAGTTAGACTTTTTTATTTGAGAAAATTATTCTAATCTTTATGTAATTGTTAGAATAGTTCGATTAGCATCCGGGTGCCCTTCTCAATCCACATGCATTATGCACCGAAGCAATTCGGGAAGGTCGAAGTGACTAATAATGTTAAATTTACACATGTAACAGCATGTGAGTGTTCAGAGCGAATATTGGTAAGATAACACTGCTTCTCGTGCAGAATAATCAGGGCAAATGAGTCATTGACATGAGAGAATCGCTCTAGATATCTCCTTCAGTAATTACAGAGCATGATAACATTACTGTCAGCCCATGATATCATCTGTTAGGAATATTTCCTATTAAATTTAATAAACACACTTTAATTATAATATCTCCTTTATTTACTTTTTGGCATTTCTACTATAAATAAAGCTATACCGCATTCTTCATGCATTGTTCTTGTTTAACTAAACAATTTTATATGAGTATATAAGTGCATATATTTAAATTTTTTAAACAAAAATTTTCTATAAAAGCTATTTTCATATACCAGAAATTTTTAAACATAAATATTAATAAAAAACAAAAAATTATTTTTTTAAAAATAGTTAAATTTTTAATTTTTCAACTAAGCGGCAACTCAACAAGTTTATTTTATAAATCATAAATCACCGAAAAAATTTTAAATATAGATTATGGATGGATGATCCGATAAGTTTATAAATTTCGAGCTTTTTCCACACTAATGAAAAATAAGAGGATGCAC